>CM076582.1:446967452-447079837 GCA_034641835.2 Pinus albicaulis | reverse complement strand
TCATCATTCAGCCCCAGCAGCAAAGATGGGTTGAGATTTAGTCCCAACCATTGGATATTTTTGGTCTGCATGGCCCTCTTGTATAATGGTGCCCTTTCCAATGCACCCCTCAGTATTTCTGGAGTATGGTACTCCCTGTTCTTGAGGCTGTGAGGGAGGTTGTTCCATCTCCTCTGGCTGGCCATAATTCACTCATCTTCTATCTTCCTAGAAGCATCATCAAAGTGGCCTATTACTTATGTTTGAGTTTGAAGGTAGCTTTCAACTAGTGCAGGGTCCTTTTCAATCTCTCGACGATTACGGATGACTCCTCTTGGGCTGAACAATTCTAGTCTGATATATAGGGGTTCTCTAGTTCTTCTTCCCATGACCCTCCATATGTCATTTTCTCTAGTTTCCTCATTCGTCATCCAAGATGCTAGAGCCATTAGCTGCATATCCCCCATTGTGGAATTGGGTCCCAAGTATCCAGATTTGTTAGCATGAGGTTATGCACATAAAACTTTGTCAATTTTTCCTGATCATCCATGTTAGCTTGCTTATAGAAATCCATGAATTTCCTATAATCTTGGAAAGGTAATGATCCATGGGAGGCTAGAGTTTTGATTTTAAATAGGAGCCATTTCTCCTTGAGGTACATAGCATATGAGTCAGAAGGGAATCTGTGTTGAAGGGCTTCTATGCAGAAGTCTACCATGGTGGCTACTTGCTACCCTTTTTGCTGCAATTGCTCCTTCAGTGCTACATTCTTTGTCTGTGCCTTCTGCAGTTGCTCCTTCAGAACTGTTTATTCTATTATTTCCTCCTCCCTTGGATATTTTTCAATGATAATCGGGCTCGTGGGAGGAGTTTTTGGCTCTCTCTAACTTATCCTCTGACTCTTGTCAACTCTGAAATACATAGAGGTATGCATTTTTCTCTTTGCTCTCAGAGGAGCTAAGGTGGAAACTACCTATTTGTCTTGAGGGGATGTGGTTTTGTGTTGTGATTCTTCTTCTTGCTCACTTTCTTCCACCTCTATGACTTCTATTTCCATCTCTTATGTTTTTCCTTGGCCCTTTGTCCCTTCCTCTCCTTCTTCTGGTTCTTCTTGTTCCTCTTATAGTTCTTTTTCTAGTGATGTTGTTCTGTTGCTGCACATTGTTCAAATACGCAACCCACTCTTGGTATTGTTGTGTTGCGGGCTTCCTTCGGTCTCTTTCCCTCAAAAATTCTCAATTCACTGGTTTGGATGAGACGAGATCTCTTTTTATTAGATTGCGCAAATAACTTTGGAGCGCTTGTGTAACTCATCCTCAGTTTCAGTTTTCGTTAGAGACCATTGTTTCCTTATCTTTGTTAATTCATGATGGAATGTGTGTTTCCTCCCCTCGTTCTGCTCTACTCCACTTGATTTAAATTTTTTATTTTGCATGCCCAGGTGGCGTGACTTTGCAGTTCTCCCTAGTCATACTTCACGATGGTTGCCAAGCTAACTGGCCACCTTTTTGCCCCTTAAACTCTAAGTCTGAAAATTTAATTATTTGTGGCTATTATGGATGCATAGCGAGGGGTGAGAAACTATACCTGAGTTTACCCATTGTTGTCAAGGCGTTTGCAGGAGCTGGAATTTGGAGACAAGCCTCTTAGATGTTGCGTTCTTCCTTATTTTCCTATTTTCTAAGTGTGCATCTTGCTGAATAAGAAACTCTTTGAGTGAGTTGTTTATATTTCTTGTTGTTTCTTCCCAATGTAGATGTTGCGGGGGGGTGATCTAGATGCCATGGGTGGCACTCCTGTCTTTCCTAGGGTCTGCTTTATCAACTCCTCCTTATTTTTCTTTGCAATCTGTGAACAACTTTGTTTTTTAAGGAACTTACTAAAGTTTGTAGCATTTTGTGGCTTGCTTTATTTTGCTACATTGTGCTCAGGAATGGAGGAATATGGTTTATGGAGGTGATGGAAGGAGTTGTGGAAATGACTGGAGTGAATGATGGGATGGATGGCTAAATAGAAGGGGAGAGAAGATGAATGCTTCCCTGTGTTTCCAGAAACCATTAATAAACTGCAAAACAGCAAACACAGAAAATACAGAGATGCAGATGTATTTTTTGGTTTTTTTTTTTTTTTTTAAGTAAGTGGGCTACCTCCATGGAGGTTTTCAACCCACAAAATTGCCTTGGGCACCTCAGAGAGGTTTTCACCCATGGATATTTATTATTATTATTATTATTATTATTATTAGTAGGTGTGGGAAACTGTGGAGTTTCCCATCACATACACCTCTCTTCTTATTGAATTTATGAACTCTTCCCTTGACAAAGGCTTCTTGTGAATTTAAAGTCTGTGACCATTTACAAGCAAGGGGATTCCTTCCTCATCTATGGTTCTAATTTGAACTACGCCTTTATCAAAACATTTTTCCACTGTGTAAGGTCCCAACCATCTTGTCATCAGCTTGCCTTTGAAATATTTAAACCTTGAATCATACAACAGTGCCTAATCTCCTTCTTGGAAGGTCTTTTATTTGATGTTCTTGTGATGCCATCCCTTCCTTTGTAGTTGAACTACCTCTGTGTGAAGAAGTGCTTGCATTCTGAACTCATCCAATCCATTTAGTTGCAGCTACCTCTCTTTTTGGGCGTTTGATAGATCTAGATTTAATTCAGCTTCCATTCGTAAAGTATTGAATTCAAACTCAACTAAAAGTAGAGCCTTATTGCTATAGACTAGTTCATAAGGAGTGAATCATGTTGTTGTCTTCCAAGTAGTGTTGTACGCTAAAGTAGTTTCTACCAATTGGTCTGCCCAATATTTTTTGTTGCTTCTCACAACCTTGGCGAGGATTATCTCTAAAGCTCTGTTAGTTAATTCTACTTGACCATTCGCCTGAGGGTGATAGGTAGTAGAATTTCTATGCTTAATATTGTGCTTCCTCAAAATATTCTCAATGAGGTGAGATGTGAATTATGCTCCCTGGTCAATGATTATTTCTCTGGGGTACCCAAACTTGTAAAACACATTCTCCCTCTAAAATTTTTCTACTTTATCTTTGGTTGCTACCTTCACTGCTTTGGTTTCAGCCCACTTTGTCAGGTAATTAGTGCAGACTATGATATACTTATTTTGTCCAGATGGTGGATCGATAGGTCCAACAAAGTCCATGCCCCACTTGTAAAATGGCTCAAGAGCCATCTAAGGGTGAAAAGGCATCTCATCCCTTTGCATGGGTTTCCCCATCCTTTGGCACTGGTCACGTCTACTGGTGTATCTTCTTGAATATTGGTGAAGGGTAGGCCAATAGTACACTGCCTGCAAAACTTTGTAATCATTTCTCTTTGCAACAAATTTTCCTCCACATGGATTGTTATGACATGCAGAGAGGATATCAAAAAATTATTCCTCCCTCACACATCTCCTTAGGATTTGATCAGGGCCTAGCTTGAAAAGGTTTCCCCCAATCCATGTGAAAGGGGCACTTTTTCTGATGATTATGCTCCTCTCCCTGAATGAAATATAAGGAGGGAGTCTCCCAGTAACCAATTAGTTGGCTATATCAGAAAACCACGGTGAGAGTGTTGATATAGAAAAGAGATTTTCATATGGAAACTGGTTATCCACCATTCCTTCTTCACCTGCAGGGAGAGCTAACTTGGAAAAAAAATATGCAAAAACATTCTCCTTTCCAGTTTTATCAACAATAGTAAAATCAAATGCTGCAAAAGTAACAACCATCTAATTATTCTAGCATTAACATATGGTTTTTTCATTAAATACTTGATGGCTGCATGGTCAATGTGAACAAAGGTCTGATATCCAATTACATAATGCTTGAATTTTTTCGAGGCATGGACAATGGCTAACATCTCCTTCTCAGTAATAGTATAATTCAACTCAACCTTGGACAAGTTCTTGCTGATGAAATAAATGACATAAGGGATTTTGTCCTCTAATTGTCCTAATTCTACCCCTACATCTTTGTCAGATGCATCAGTGTGAATGTGGAAAGGAAGAGTCCAATTTGGACCTTAGAGGATGGGGGTAGTAATCAACATTCCCTTAATGAGATCGAAATCCCTTTGATAAGGACCGAACCAAATAAAATTAGAATCCTTGGCCAATAACCCAAATAATGGTGAAGCCATCTTGTTGAAATATTTGATGAATATTCTATAGTAACCAGCTAAGCCTAAGAAAATCCTGACATATTTTTTCTTTTGAGGAGGATGTACCCTTTCGACGATAGTGATTTTGTTCGGGTCTACCTGTATTCCTGCTTGGGATATCGAGTGTCCTAATACAACCCATGCTTTCTTCAGGAATTCACACTTTTCTAGGCTCAAGGAAAGATGCATCTCAATGCACCTTCTTAGTACTTTACCGAAATTGGAGAGAGATTCCTGGAAGTTATCCCCATATGGTGTGAAATCATCCATGTATATTTCGACAGAGTCATCGACTAACTCAGAAAAGATGCTCAGGACAGCTCTTTGGAAGGTAGCTGGGGAATTTCACACCCAAAGGGTAGGACTCTATAAGAAAAGGTACCCCAAGGGCAGGTGAAAGTAGTTGTATCCTAGTCTTCGAGGCTGATTTAAATCTGATTGTACCCACTAAACCCATCTAAGAAGGAAAATAACTTCTTCCCCGCAAGGCCATCTAGGACTTGGTCTATAAAGGGCAAAGGTAAATGGTCTTTCTTGGTGGCTTTGTTAAGTTCTCGATAGTTAACACAAATTCTCTACTTCCCATTCTTCTTTGGACTAGGACAAGAGGGGATACCCACTCACTGTTGGATATAGGATATATGAACCCTGCATCCAATAGCTTCTGCAGCTCTTCTTTGACTATGTCCTTCAGAGCCGATTTCATCCTTCTTTAGGGTTGTCTCACAGGATTTCATCCTTATTTGATGTATATGTGATGTCTTCATACTGAATGATGCACCTGTTTCGTGTCCTTGTAATCCCAAGAAAATGCTTCAAGAATTTCTTTCAAAAGCTAGCATAGCTGCTTCTCTTCTTCATTTGAGAGGTTTGGGTTGATTTTCATAGATCTGGATGGGCCAAAATCAATAGCCTTGGTGGTTTCATAGGTTGACTCAACTGAGTGCACTTCCATCCAAGGTTGGCTTTCAAACTCTTTGAATAAGGTTTCGAGAGGAATGTTAGTGGAGGACCAGTTTTGAATGGCATGGTCAATGAGTTCATCTTCATCAAGTTTCCCCCCTCTAAGAATAGCATCTACGGTACACATAGGGGTAGTGTTATATAACTCATCTTCTTCATCCTCCAACCATATAGGGATATCATGATCAGTGGAAGGTTGGGCTGGAGGATATAACACTGGTTGTTTAGACAAAGGCCCATTTTTTATAGTCATGTTTCTGGCCCGACAACTAATATAAGCATCTGCAGTGGCTAACCAAGGTCTCCCTAAGATGAGGGGATAACCATTAAACTTTGTTTTTGGTTGCAGGACTAGAAAATCTGTAGGATACTCCCAAGATTCAATGGTAACCATAACATCCTCAACAATTCCTTCCAAAGTTACTGTGGACCGATCTGCAAGTTGCATAACTGTTGTAGTTTTCCTCAAAATCCCTTGGAGATTAAGTTTCAACATAGTTTCCTTGTTCATGACATTGATGGAAACCCATAGATCAATCAGAGTGT
This sequence comes from Pinus albicaulis, assembly GCA_034641835.2. Lineage (NCBI taxonomy): Eukaryota > Viridiplantae > Streptophyta > Pinopsida > Pinales > Pinaceae > Pinus > Pinus albicaulis. The sequence goes on along the minus strand of CM076582.1, from coordinate 447,074,183 downwards.
TGGGGACTATGACACCATCTATATGCACATCAACAACTGGACTACCAGGGTCCAGGTACTTTGGAAATATCACCTTCCCCAGCATTAGGTCAGACATTTTTCCTACCACATTGATGGCGGGGGTATCTCTCTTCCTTCTCCCAGGTTTCTTGAAGCACTTTTCTTTGATGAGCCTCTTGTAGATAGGGACATCCTTAATGGTCTAGAGAATTGGTACCTTTACAAACAATTTTTCCAATTCTCCCAGGAGTTCAGTGTCCTCTGGGGTGTGTTGACTAGGGTGGATCAAGAGCTCAGGAAAAGGAGGTTGTTATATTTGAGTGTTACCTTCTTCCTTTTCCTCCTCAACCTCTACAGGTGGAGATGGAGGATGGTTGTCTAGGAGTACTATTCCCGACCTGAGATTAACCTCATGTATCTCCACATCATAAGTTGGATGGGATGTTTCTCCATTAGGAGCCTGTTGTGCCTATCTGTTGTTTGGGTTCGGATTGGGTTGTGCAGGTATAGGTAGCCTACGTGGAGCAGCATGAGTAAGCTAAGGTTGAGGTTGGGGTGGAGCCATTACAGCAGGTGGTTGATTTTTTTTAGGCCTCCACCCTTGGGATGGATTATTCCATTGACGTTGTTGTGGAACATACTGCTGAATTGGTTGGTTTACTAGTTGAGGATGATATGAAGGGTTGTAAGGCCAAGTAGGAAGTGTAGGCCAGGATGGAGGAGTGGGGGTGTACCAAGGTTGCATGGGTTCACTCTGATTGTTGTAATAGTAAGAGTAAGGTGCACCTTTCATATCTTTTTTATATGACCGAGGGCCTTGAGGCCTTCTCTGGTTGATGAAACAAAGTTGCTCTAGAATTGCTTCCCCACCTTAATACAGCTTTAAGTCCAGGTAAGGAGGGACAATTTTCTGTGGCATGATTCTCCTCAAAGACTAAGCAAACCTCTATGACATTCAGTGGACATTCATTTATTGGGTGCTTCCTGGTACATCTAGGACAAAATATGGCCAGGGATCTCTCTTCTTCCTCTTACTTCTCTTTGACCTACATTTTGTCCATTTGCAAAGAAAAGGTGTGCAGCATGTCACTCTTGAAGTTCTCTAGCATGTTTCAAATCTCATGTTTTATGAAGGTGGAAGAGGAAGGGGTATTGGATGTACTTTGGCTAGCTCTGTCCTTCTTCCTAAATGCCCTAGAATGGTTCCGAAAGATATTTTTGATTGTTTCATAGGGTTGTTGATAGATATCTCATCCTGATAGCATATTCAAGGTTTCTATCATCTCTTCACTAACCCCTTGAATAAGTACAAGTAAGTGATGCAGGATCAAGAGTACATTTGGGTCTCTTATAGTTTAATTGAAACCTCTCTTCGTAGTCCTCTAGGGATTCATCCGGTCCTAGAGTCATCCTAAATATGTCATCCTTAGTTTCCTTGGACCTAAAGTAATGTTTGTATTTGTTGTTGAAGGTCTCTTCCATCTGTGCCCAGGTAGTGATGCTATCCCCAGGCAGACCCATGAACTAGCGCAAGGTTTCATCCTTAAGGGTGCATGGGAATAGCTTCAACTTCTGACCATCAAAGGTGTAGTCATAATTCCTACAAACAACAGCAAATTCAAACATAAATGTGTCAGGGTCCTCAGAGGTAAGTCCATGAAAGTGTGGAAGAGATGAGGGGATAATGTTTTTCATCTTAGTTTCCCCATATGCCTCTTTTATGGGAAAGGCTCTCTGGATCCCAACCATGGTTAAGATAGGTGAAGCAGGTCCCTTAGTTGAAACAAGGTCTTCTTCTTCTTCCCCAATAGGATCCTCAAAATATTTAGAAGGCTCTACTATAGGGGTTTCAATCTCACTGCCACTGAAGAAGAGTGAAGGGTGGCTAGGAGGTGATGTGGGGGTTTTAGGTAATATTTTTCTTTGAGTATTCCTACCCCTACGAGGCATGGAAATCAAATCTTTTTGTATTTTTTTAATATTTCTAAAATGACATGAAAAGAAAAGAAAGCATAAAATAATGCTTAAACAAACAAAGAATCTACTAGAAACCTCCCCGGCAACGACGCCAAAAAAAGTGGTGAGCCTTGGTATTGCACCAAGAGTGTTGTAACTCCTAGGGGCTACCCTAATTTACTTTATCAACCCGGGGTTCGTACAAACTTGGAGGTGATAGTGCTATATACACAGCAGATGCATTCTGTTCATGTCATCCCCTTCTGCTTTACGAAAGGGTGTTATTTATTAAACTATGATAAAAATTGAAAAGTAAATTGTTGGAAGGAAATTAAAGAAAGGAAACTATCTTAATTTTCAGAAAGGAAATGACGAAAATGAAACTAATTTAATGTGCAGAAAGGACAGAAAGGAAAATAATTTAATTTGTAAAAGGAAATGACTGAAAAGAAACTCAACTAAGTTGTGCCTAGCTAGGCCAATCGGCTAAACACACCATACTTATCCTCTGATATATTTACCATGCTATCATGCTTCTAACCATGCAACTATTCATGATAAACTAAACTTGACAAAGTCTGGCTTGCAGTTTGGAGGAAAACAGGCTAAAGGTGCTAATGGAGGGCTCAACACATGAAACAAGGCTTAGAGGTGGAAAGAGCAGGTTTAAACCTTATTAAAGCTTTATTATGGTGCAAAAATTCTTTTGAGCGGAATGATTTAAAAACTACGATGGCGGAGTTGTGATGGAGGGTGATCGCAATTGACATTTGGAGAGGTAAAGGTTAACAGGAACAAAATAAAAAGTGTGATTTGTGATGTGTGATGTAGCGGATGATGTGGCGGTGGGACCGATGGCGAAGTAAGGAGAAATATCGAAATCAGCAGACACGAGCGGTAAGTGTTAACAGGAACAAAATAAAAAGTGCGATCTGCAATTTGCACTGAGTCGGATGACATGGCGGTGGGACCGGTGGCATACGGAGCTACATCGCAATCGGCGTTTGGAGCGGGGAGTGTTAAAGGAAAAGGGGAAAAGTTTCGAAATTTGAAATGCCATTGCGGTAAGGTTGAAATTTGCGAAATGCGATTGGGACAAAAACTGCGAAGTGTGAAATGCAATGGGATAAAAACTGCGAAGTGCGAAATACGATATCGCAATCACAATATCGCAAAGTTGGAGGGATAGCGAAAGTGTTGTTCATAAAAATGTTACGAAGTGCGAAATGAGATGGGTGAAGTGGTGGTGAGACTGGTGATGGAGTGCGATGATAATATCGTAATAGGCATCGGGAGCAGTAACTCTTAAAATAAAAAGCAAAAAGTTGCGAAGTGCGAAATGTGATTTGCGATGTGGCGGGGTATGGAGAATTATCGCAATCGGAAAAAAGGAGAGGTAATTTTTAAAGGAAACCAATAGAAACTGTGATTTGCAATTTCACAATATCGCAATATCACAAGGTTGGAAGAAAAGTGATAGTGCAGTTGGGAGGAGAGTGCAAAGTGTGAAATGTGATAGCGGGAATTTCGAGGAAAGGCGGAGGTCAAACTTTAAAGCATTTGGAGGGTTTTCAAAAAAAATGGTTGCGGTAGCTACGATAAGAGAAAAGAAAGGAATAGAAGCGTAACAGTTGAGATGGAATGGATATGGGAAATGAAGTGGGGAGGCACCACAAAGCTACTCTGGGGCTTTAACATTAATTCTGGAAAGCAACTATGATGATCTATGCACAAAAAACAGACAAATGCATAAAAACTACAATGCAAAGGAAGACTGGAAAATGGTAATGAAACTCTACTTTTAATCTCAAAAATAGTGAACAGAAATTAGTTTTTGGGTCTGTGGGAAGGTTTTCCCTCCTCAAGCTCTATTGACAGAGATGATAAGGGGGTCTTGATCCACAATTTTTTGGTTTTTCTCCTCTATTCTATTACTCGCAAGAAAATGAAACCTACAGCAGCACACTGAAAGAAAAACTAAACATCAACTTGAAACATAAACAAAATTATCATAAGTGGAACTAATGAAATTACAGAAAGCAGAGAAAAAATACATTAGAGAGGCTGAGGCACGTGGATTGGGACCTAACCCACAAGCCTAGCTCTCTGAAACTTAAATTAGTAAAATGAAATCAGTCTGCTCATTTCATAAAAGAATAGCCTCATACATTTCTAAAAGTTTGATCACTAAGTAAAATAATAAATATCTCAATAGCTTGCAACAAAGTTCTAACTAGAATCCAATACCTCCTAGCTCTAGCTCTGCTCTATTTATTCTATGGGGCAGCTACCAGCAGCTCCCTTGAAAATGGTGATAGATTCCACTTGACTCCAAGTAATCAAATATTGGGTGCACTCCTCTTTGAGTTGCTTTCGAATTGCTGGAAAGAATCCTTGGGGATCCTTTGGCTTCCTTTGGAATTCAAATTGATGGATAGAATATTTGGGATCCTTTGGCTACCTTTGAGAGTTAAGGAGGGTGGAAAATCCTCCTATAATTTCTCTGTGTTGTCTCCTCCAAGTCTTTATGATAAAATCCTTATAAAAATGCTAATAATTCATGATTTTTTGCACTCAGCCTCATATTAGGCACTCATAGTATGTTAGCCTTAATCACCACCTAACTAGAATCCTAAAACCAAATAATAATAAAAATGCAAGAAAAAGAGATCTAAGAAGGCAAAAAGGTGACCATTAACCCCTCAAAATATGTCTAATGATGGAGCTCATCACCAATGTTGTAGAAAATAGATTAAGGTCTTTTAGCCCCCATCCCCCCCACTTTTGGGCCTGGAAATCTTCTTTCATACAATCCAAGAAAAAACATTTCCATCTTGCTTACCCCTCCAAAGGAAAATTCTGCAGATTTGTTGAATTTTGGCTGTCACACCTTTGGCGATCCAAGCCAATGCCATCCAATAAACAAGAATTGCCTCCAGTATTGATTTTATAAGAACTAGTCTCCCAACTTTGGAAAGCCATTTATGTTGCCAAATGTTAACTTGTCGTTCAACTTTGGAAATTAACCAGTTCCAATTGGTGATGCGGTAATCATTTGGCTTTAGACATAAACTGAGATATTTGATGCCTTCCTCTAAATCCCTGCGACCAAAATGAAAAAGGCCAAGTGCATGCATGCATTCCTTTTTTCTTCACTTTACCAAAATGATAATAGATCTACTGTGATTGTGGTCCATACCAGTAGCCTTACAAAAAATTTCCAGAATCTTCATGAAGTTGGTGTTGTCATGGCATGTTCCATTAAGAAAAATTAGAACATCATCCACGAATAAGAGATGGGTCAGTTGAATGAATTTGGATAATTTTACACCTTTAATATTCCCTTCCTCCTTAGCCTTTGCCAAAAGTTTTGACAAACCTTCCATAATTAATAAAAATATCAAAGGGGAGAGTGGGAAACCTTGACGAAGCCCTCTACTTGCATGAAATAATTCAGATGTTGCTCCATTGATAATAATACTGAAGGAGGCATTAGTGATCAATCTTGAGAATGGTGCTCTTTGAGTATTTTGAGCTTGATGGAGTGTAGGACTTCCTTAGAAGTACCTATAACTTCATGAATATGTCTCTGGTTAAGGAAGGAAAATTGTTCCTTGGCTATGTGCTGAGATAGAATTGGCTTAATGCAGTTGGCGATGATATTAGATATGATCTCGTAAATACATTTGCAGAGGGATATGGGCCGATAGTCATTGAAGGATAAGGACTTGTCAATCTTAGATATTAGGGCTATGAAGGTAGCATTGAAACCATCATATATACGACTAGTACTTCGGCTCTCTTTGATGACTTTGAGTAGGTCCCTCCCAATGTCTTCAAAGAAAGTGATATAAAATTCAATGGGCCAGCCATCAGAACCAGGGCTCATGTCCTTCTTGAACCATCTTAACACCTCTTAAACTTCCCCTAAAGAGACTAGTGCATTTAAATTTTCAATATCGCCAGCCTCCAAGAATCTATGCATGGATCTGGATATCTGAAGTATTTAAGAAATATTTGTAGCCTGGGATCCCTATAGAGATTAAAGAAATGCATAATCCCCATACCCGCTAGTTGAGCATGGTTTTTGGCAACCCTTCCAGCCTGGTCGCTCAGTTCCCAGATAGTATTAATACTCCTTTTGCCTTTTGCACATTGCTGGAAGAATTTTTTGTTGTCATCTCCTGCTTTGAGCCAAATGGCCCTGATTTGAGTCTCCAATCTTGCTCCTGTTTCCTTAACAATTTGGGTTTCTCCATTTCCAGTTGTATTAGATGATCCTTGGCCTCAGTGGACTAGAAGCCAAAGCCATCCGATCCCATCATATTCTCTAAATAATTCTCAATCTTTTTTAATGTCTCTTATTCATGTTTTTTCTTCTCTCTGGCCCATATTGTAGTTAAGCTTTTTAATCTTGAAAAGTTGCAGTAGATTACACGGGTAGGCTCATAGTCAGGTATCTGATCACAGTGAATCCATGCTCTTTTGACTGTAATGTGGAATTTTTGATCCTCCAGCTAGCTAGAGGTTAATTTAAAGTGATTTGAAACTATCCCTTCGAATTTCAAGGTATATGGGGGAGTGATTTAAGGATCCTCCCGACCCCACCCATTGTCTAGCCTTGTCAATCCTATCAGCCAACCTAGTCTTGATCAGGAAGCGGTCCAGTCTTACACCCATAGCAACCTCCTCAGTCCCTATGTTTTTCCAAGTGGGGAATTTTTTTGGCATGGCCAAATCTAACATGTCAGCATCATCAATCAGATGCTCAAAGTATAATGAAAAAGGTTCTTGAACAACATTCGACCCCCTAGATTCATCAAGTCCAATGGATAAGTTTAAATCTCCTCCCATGATAATGTGTTCCCCCTTCATGATGGTAGTGGTCATCCACTTGTCCCAGAATTCCTCCCTATTGTGGCAAGGGTCGTAAACATTGATCATGCAGATGGGTATGTCAAGTCCAATTATAGTGATGTCATCCCCCAGTATCCCTTCTCTGCCCCACCAATTACCCACTTTGATAGTCCTTTTGTTGAATCCCATTTCACATCCGCCCGATCTCCCTCTAACATCTAGTGTCTGGAAACTCCAGTCCCGTGGGTGGTCCTATCCTGGATGTGCCCTTCTCCTTCCGGTGTATCATCCGATTATGATGTTCTGATGTCCTCCGGAGGTGGAACCAAATGAGTGATGCCCTCAAAAAAACCTGATGTTGCCACAAAATGGGGCTCCCCTAAATTGGTTGTGTTTTTAGTTCATCCTCTACATGATTGATGCTTAAATGTTCGAAACCAAAAGACCCCTCCAAGTTACCGTCATTAGCCCCCAAATCATTCGTTATCGAACCCAAAACATCAGGTGTGACTTGGTCTTGTTGCTCCCATAGTCTGAGGACCGAAAGAGAGGGGATAGAATATGTTGGAGAGGCCAGTGCCGCCAAGAAGGGTTTCGAGTAAACCGCCTTAGCTACCAAGAAGGATTCTGATAAGTCATATGGAGTATTTGATGAGTCACCAATCTCCATATCAACTTGTTCTTTTCCTACGAGGTCATCTCCCTAAGTCATCCCACCTGTCCGCTGAGGTGTTAACCCAACCCAAATCTGAGATGGTTCCAAGTTTTCGGATGAGTAGTCCAGCTCGTCCTCAATCATCTCTCTGCTTTGATTTTTCACCTCTGTTCCAATAGCAGCTTCTCCTTGCTGCGGAAAACCTTGTTTGTTCTGAGGAGCTGGCTCAACTGTTGCGACCATCCGCTATATCCGCTGGAGTCTAGAAGGAAAGCAAGGGTAATAATAATAACCCTATGTCGGGTTTTCAGAAATGTTAATGAAATGCAAAAGCGTGCAACTTCCAGGCTATGGCAGTGAATCTCGTGACTGTTGGCGACAAACCACCTTATAAAATCAAGTATTGAGCTCTGAGCAGTCTTGTTGGTATGGCGGGTAATAAAAAAACTCCCCAATGTTGTGGCAGAATCGTCCCCTGAAACTCTCGTCGCCGAAATAAACCTATAACCTCTTCCCTGATCCACTATCATTCCAGTCCTGCTTGCAGACAAGCTCCCATGGAGTCCGCTGACAAACTAGGATTTGTTACACGTTAGGGTTTTCGCCGTCTCCATTAATATTTTTCATCTCAACTTAAATATTTTTTGAATTACACTTTACAATATTAAATACACTGATTATAAATTATCCACACACAATTGGTTTTTTAACAGAGTATTGAAAAATTATAACACAATTAAATTTTTAATATAAAGTATTATTAAAAAATGGTTAATAATTTATTTATTTTTAATATAGAATATTAAAAAAACAATTATTAAATTTTCATAAAGTATTAAAAAATCAGTTATAATTTTCTTAAAATGGAGACTAGGAAAAACATTTAATCTGTTTCATCACCAAAAAAAAGTTTAATAATAGAAATATGACGCTATGAAAATCGATTCTTGACCTAAAATTGGCTTTGACATAAAATGGGCAGGAGGAGGAAGTCGTGGGTATTTTCAGGATTAATGAAGATTTTCATAAAATAGGCAGGAAGAGGGAGTCATGGAGATTTATGAATATTTTCATAAAATAGGCAGGATGAGGGAGTCATAGAGATTTATGAAGATTTTCATAAAATAGGCGGGAGGAGGGAGTCGTGGAGATTTTCAGGATTAATGAACATTTTCATAAAATGGGCAGAGGATATACACTTCTCACACATCTATTGTTCGTGTACTTATCTTCCTGGATGACTCACTCAGCTTCCTGGATGACTCACTTAGCGATGTGAATGCATTCAAAAACATCTTGGATTCCTTCTGTAATGCTACAGGTATGTCTTGGTTATTGAAGGGTGATTGAAGGGAGTGATGGGGCAAACAGAGAGACCGAGATTACCCTCCAACCGCCTTTTAAAAGGTAAATTAATAAACTAAATTTCATCAATTACTTGGCATTGTATGCAAAATTTTTCTTTCCAACATTCGTTTTTTATAAGCAACGTTATTGTTTTATAAACTACGGAGAGAACTGCTGCAAAAAGGTTGTCATATTCCTATTGGTTTGCGTAAACCACTTGTCTCAGTAAAATGTTGCATTGTTATTTCTCAGATCCTTTTCTCTTTTCCTGGAAACTTAGTTTCATTATTACACTGCATTTTGGATACATTTTCTCCTCTCTTTGTTTTAGCCTGTTCACATTGAAATACCCAATTTGGATTCGACCCTATGATCAGTCGTATTGCAGAGCATTAGGAGAATGGTTTGCAATCATCATTTTTGGGATGGAGATGGAGTTGACATCCAGTGCCAGTGCCCGAATAATTCATCTTTTCATGAATATCAGAGTTGTTGTTGTTTCTCTAATGATAGTGAGGAATTAGGGTCTCTTTTTCTAGGATTTATCCCTGTGATTTGTTCTTTTACTTTCAGCACTATTTAATTTGGGTTTTTTTCTTACAAGCTATGCAGAGAGAGATCGAGATTGCCCTCCTCATTTTAAAGGAAAATTCATCAACCACCAGGCAATGTATATTTATGAAATTTTTTCTTTCTAACATTCATGTTTTAGCTACTCATCTTGTCAAAGCCAGAACCCTGATTTTTTATTCCAAATTTCAATAAGAGACATTTGGATACCATGCATTGTAGCTTCGCAAGCTTCACATGGTTCAAAATTGTAATTTAAAATTTGTTAGAATAAATCATTTGTGTTCCTTGGAGACTTAGTTTTAATATCATGATTACATCACTATAATTTAGTATGCAATTAAGTGTTTTCAATGTAAGTACAAGTAGATGACAAACAATACAGCATACACCTTGAATAGAATTGTGAGTTGAAAAACAAATAAAACAACAGAATCGAGTACACATAATGAATACATTAAACTAAGGATATCCCATACTACACATGATGGAAGTATCAAAATTATATTGGCTACCTCTGCCCCCTGAGAAAAATGTTCCACGTCAAGAAATCAAGCTAAGCATAGACTCCCAATTTCTTCCTATTTCACCAAAAAGGAAAGGCAAAACCAACTTTGCTAGTATTTCATTATGCTAGACTCTGTCACGAGATGGCAGAGTCCAACTATGACTTACAATACCAACCGAGGCGATAAACCCCAAAATCAGTATTGCGGTACCACACCAGACACATCCACATTCAAATTTGGACACTGTCTAGCCCTCCATACAAATTGAGATATATGGAATTATGTACAACTATAATGCAGATTTCTCAATGTAAATCTACTTGAAAGATTGCCTATGATGTATTAAAACTCCAAAAAGAATGCTTCTCGTTGAATATGCAAGTATTAATCCAATGACTTACTGAATGTAGATGCCTACCAGATCTTTCGATTTTATCAATGAGGAGTTTACTTTATTGAGTATCAATATCAAAGTGCTTAGTAAAACCTACGATACCATTTCCTTAAAAATCAATCCACTTAGAAAATCCATGACATAGCCATACAAATCACAGAGATCATTACCCAGACCTACCAAGATCTCCTTCACCTCATGATACATTTCCTTTCCAATAATAAAGGCAATCTTCTAGACCCAAAACAGGTCAGATTCTTCCTATTGTTCTTTTGATTGAGCCTCTTACCCCTCATGTTGTATCAGGCCTTGATCCACATTGAAGATCTCCCCAAGTAGCATCCATATGGAGGAGGTTGGCCTGATAGCCAATTTTGTTGCTCTTTATTCCTTTTCTTTATTATGAATCATCTTTTGAAGTGTTACTTCAGATATTTGGGGGCACTTTTGAGGTGTTACTTCACATATTTGGGGGCACCTTTTGAAGCTTTATCCACGCAGTTTCATGCATATTTGTTTTCTTGAGAGAAAATTTCACATCTCCCTAAGCACAAGCACATATGTGGAGGCATGCCACATCAACAGGGGCTACAATCAGATAAGTGTGTTGCATTCTTGGCTTCATATGATGTCACATGGCTTCGTTGCATGAATTGAGAGACTTGACTGGTGGAGCACTAGGATTAGCGACAAATGCTTTAACGATTGGTTGCATTCCCATTTTTTAGGATTTCTCCGCTTTGTGGCACATATTCTGAGGTCATGCTATTCTTATTCAATGGTACTAAGATGGTTTGATGGTATTGGAACATGGATTCATGTCATTTGGCACATGGTTTAGGGTCCCCAAACTTATTTTATGAGAAGGGCTCCACCTCTCATGAACATTTGTCTAGAGTGCTCTGCATCTATTGCCTTGTTTGGAGAAGATATGGTTACTATGCACATGGACCAATACTCTTTTCACATTTATTTAGGTCGACCTCCTTGAGGAGCTTGTTAGAACAACCAAAGGACCATTATTGCACACTTATTCATGAGATCCATATTTTTGGGGACATTATTCTTCACTAGAGAGAACACCCTAATTGATCATGCTACTTTTAGCACATTTTGTGCATCTCTAGGTTGTTGACCCCTTCACATAGTGGACTGTTCCATTCATTTTTTACCATTGGCACATTTTGAGAGATCCCTTGACTAGAACTCTAGAGGAGAACAATGCACAATATTCCAATATGCTTATAACATGGTCAGACAATCCAATGCTAAGAGGTAATATTGCTTGAGGAAAGGACAAGTGGCATCCCACTTAATCATCCTAGAACTTAATTATGTATTTTTTACTTATCTTTAGGAGGCTGCTAGGAGATACATTATTTTAATTCACCCTAGGAAATATCACGGATCTAGGATTTCTTAATTATTGTTTCATTGTGTAGAAATTATATAACTAATGCGTTATATATCTAAGATTCTCCTGATCACACACTATTTGACTTCATGCACAATACAAAATCTATTCCACTCATTGATCATCACATGCGGAAATTAAATCAATTGCATGCGCACATTGAAACCATAAAAATTCACACATATGAACATAGTGTTTTAACGGGAAAGCCTGAAGCTAAAAACCCCAACTATTTGTATATAATATATGTCATATAGATCATGTAACAATAATAATACGAAGCTTATCACAAGCTCTCAGTATATCCAATCGCTACACACTAATCAGGTCTTGATCTTGCAAATCCATGCACCGATCTCTGTCATCTGCTAGTCTGCCTCTACTACGCAATCCCTGCTGAATATGGGCTCTAAATGAACTCGAATCCACCTGGCTTGCACTGCACAATCCTCATTGGCATCTCCAATCCTGTGTGGTGCAAACTCATGCAACACTATGGTCACAACTGATAGTCACACTTGCTCTTTCACCTACCTCTCCACTGGTCTCCACTAAAACTCTCCATGCACTGTAGTTAACTGATGTATTCTTCAGTTGATTAATGAGTTATTAATTAGTGAATTAATTATTAATTAATTCACACCACTCTCACTAGTGTATTAATCAGTTAGACTAGATACAACTAGCTCAACTATGTCTAACTGAGTTAAACTGAACACAACTCCACCAACTACTTCTCTAACTCCACCAAACTCTGTCACATGAGTTCTAACTGAAGTCTCCATGCAATAGCTCTAACTAACCCTCAGGAATAGCGTAATTCCTTCTGTCAGCTCTTGTGCCACATTTGTGCACTTAACTGAAGTGGTCCAAGAGAATAAGATAATGTTTAGAGTCCAAATATTATTAAGAGCTAATAATATTCGACATATCTATTTTTATACTAGCAATCTAAAAATAGATTCTGCCCAGTATGTCTAAAAATATAAGTCCATCTATTTTTCTAACTTGACCAACCATCCACAAATAGCATCTTGCAACTCATAGAATATGATCGACATGTCTAAAAATAGACATAGTCTAAAAATAGACTTCGCGCCAAAAATAGCCTGCGGGCCCACTTAGTGAAGGCGACTTCTTTCCACTAATCTCATCATCTTGTTGCAATCTCAACACTCCCTCTCAACAAGATAGGGATTATCTGTGACCCTGATCCTGCCTCTATGGTATTCGAATTTTCTCCTGGTGAGCGCCTTCGTCAAGGTATCAGCATCCTGATCCTCCGTAGGAATGTAAGAAAGTAACATGATCTTCCACTACACACAATCTCTGATATGATGATACCGGTCCGTGAAGCCATGCCACCTCAAATCATCCTCCTATCTGTACCAAAATCCATATCCCGATGTGCCTCTGAGATATCTCAATACATGCTTCCCCGCCTTCCAAAATAGCTTGGTAGGATTAATCATAGCTTGTGAAAGTTGGTTAACAGCATAGCATATGTCCAGTCATGTATTGATTAGATACATGAGCGAACCAACCAACTGTCGATAAACAGTGGCATCCACTACCTCTGCCAATGTAGCATCCTCTTTCCTCCAACCACCAATAAGAGGAGTGTCGGTAGACTTGCAGCCTTGCATGTTGAACTTCTCCAGTATCTCCCAAGCATACTTGCCTTGAGACACAAACAGTCCATCATCACGCTGCCAAATTTCCAATCCTAGGAAATAATGAAGGAGGCCCAAGTCCTTCATCTCAAACTCCTTTGCAAGATCAGCCTTGCATGAGAATATCAACTGTTCATCACCGGTCAGTATCAAATCATCTACATAAAGTACAATGATCAGCAACTTACCCTCAACCACTATCTGGTACAATTTGGGATCCGCTTCGCTCTTGGTAAAACCAAGTCCGGTGAAATAACTGTCTACCATGTGTACCAAGCACGAGGTGCTTGTTTCAGCCCATACAGTGCTCTTTTGAGCCTGAACACATGCGAATCGCTGCTGAAGATTTCGAAACCTTTAGGCTGCTCTATGTACACCTCCTCCTCAATGACTCCTTTGAGGAACGCAGTCTTCACATCCATCTGATGAATGTGCCACCCCATATGCGCTGAGAGAGAAAGAATGCTCCGTATGGAAGAATACCTTGTGACAAGTGCAAAGGTTTCTTCATAGTTGATCCCCTCAATCTGTGAGAAGCCTCGGGCAAAAAATCTTGCCTTGTACTTCTCGACACTCCCGTCAGTAGCTTGCTTCACTTTGTAGATCCATCTCGAACCTACCACTGATTTCCCTTCCGGCCTAGGGACAATATCCCATGCACTATTTCTGATAATCAAATCATACTCTTCCACCATGGAATCTACCCATGCAGGGTCCTCCACAGCTTCCTCGAAAGAGGATGGCTCTGTCACAATACACTTGCTCATCAGAGCCATGTATCCAGTATATCGGTCAGGTGATTGTCTCTGTCTACGCTGTGATGTAGGTGCTCCTACAATCCTCTCTGCATCAAGATTCAGTCGCTCAGCTTCTGTATTGCACTTCCGCCCTCTGATGGTTGGCGCTACATGAGTGGTTTCTTCCACTCCATGAACCTCCTCTTATGGCTGATCCACATCCAGAGACTCATCCTTAGGAACTAATAGCTCCTCATCTGCATGCAAGTGTAGCTCCCTCTCAAGTGAACACTTCATGGCTTTCTCCTCATGAAATTTGATGTCCTGTCGCACAACAGTCTTTCGACTATCTGGCGAATACACACGATAGTTGTGAGGTGTATCTGTGTACCCCAAAAATATCCCAACCTCTACAGTCAGCTCCAGCTTCTTCCTGGCATCCTTCGTCACATGAATGTAAACAGGTGAGCCAAAAATCTTCAAATGAGAAATATCAGGCTTCTTACCAGAAAACGCCTCTTTGGGTGTACTCATGCCAAGTACTATATCAGGACAACGATTTTGCACATAAGCCGCAGTGTTGCATGCTTCATCCCACAAGTGTATGGGTAGGCCCTGATCATGCAACATCGCCCGTGCAGCACCCACGATCGTTTTGTTATTTCACTCCATGACCCCATTCTGCTGTGGGTTATGAGGCGCTATGAGCTCTCTTTGAATTCCTTCTGCGCTGCAAAAGTCCTTGAATTCGCCAGAGATGAATTCACCACCATTATCTCTCCTAAGAGCCTTCACCTGCTTCCCCGACTCTTTCTCCACCAGTGCCTTGAACTCACAGAACTTTGAGTATGTCTCTCTTCTTCTGCGTGAAGAAGATCCAGCGCTTACGAGAAAATTCATCAACAAATATCACATAATACCTGTGCTTTGTTGTCGAAGCTACTGAGAAAGGTCCACACACGTCTATGTGAATTCTCTCAAGGATCATCATGGCATGACTATCCTTCTCATGAAAGGTGGCTTTCACAAATTTTCCCAAAGTACATCCCTTGCACTGATCTGACTGCGCAAGTGTACCTTTGGGAAGCCTGGTAGAAATATGCTGCAAAATTTTCAAAGCACCATGGTGAAGATGGCCCGATCTCCTGTGCCATAGCTCGCCCTCATCCCGGTTCATCACTCCTTCTGCCTTGCCTGCCATTGTTGCGCAGCCATCTACCTGCAATTGATAAAGGTTCTTAACTCGAACCCCTATCCTCCAGGTTTCACTAGTTTCCTTACTGTGTAGGAAATCCTTTCCCTCGCTAAAGACAACATCATATCCCTTGTCTTCCAACATGGCCATCGAGAATTAGATTCTTCTTCAATCCTGGAACATGCATGACATCCTTCAATATGAAAGGTTTACCAGACTCCCTCTCAAAGGAAATGGTCTCGATACCAGTCGCACTATATCTACCATCATCGTCCATCTCGATGTGCACTCCAAGATCCTTCTCATCCAGATCACTGAACAAATCTTTGTCTCCGATCATATGAAAAGATGCACCACTATCAAGAAACCACACTGATCCCATCATAATTGAAACCAAGCATGCAATCAGCGCAAATTCCAGATCAAACTGCGAGGCTAAGGCCTCTCCAGCTGCGGATCCAGCAGCCTGCTTATTTTTCTTCTTCTATGGACAATTAGTGGCGTAATTTCCGTGTTGGTGACAATGAAATAATTTCACCTTGGACATGTCTTGCTTCTTACCTTTCGCACCGGATTGAGAAGTATTCTTCTTGCTCTTCCCCTTCCTTGCTTTGGCAGCCAAAGCACAATTTTCTTCATCTTCATTCTTCGATGAAGATCCATCCCTGGTACTCTGCCTTATCTCCTCCTGCACAAGATCCGACCAAAGTCACTCCCATCCCGGCAGTTTCTCCCGACCATTGACAGAGTCATCATAGGAATGCCAACTCTTCAGAAGCCCAGGGAGAGCCAAGCTCACCAAGTCCTCTTCATCTACAGTAACCCCCACACTTCCCAGCTCATCCCTGCACTGGAAAAACTTTGTGAGGTACTTGGGTATACTTTCACCCTTCTCCATTTTTATTTTCCTGAGCTTATCTTTGAGCGTCAACTTCCTTTGGTCGCTCTTGCTTTGGAAAAAGTCTGTCAAAGCTTTCCACATCAAGAATGGAGAAGATTTACCATGAAGGTTGGACACAATGTGATCCTTCACACCTTCCAACAAAATCCTTCGACATTTTGCTGTCTTCTTTTTCCATGCGTCAAGTGCGTCAACATCGCTAGAAGCAGGTTTTGGAATTTCTGCATCTATGAACTCCTTCAACCCATTATCCTCCAGCACCGCCTCCATCCTATCCTTCCATGGAATATAATTCGAGCTGCCCTCAAGGGCATACTCCAATCGCAATCCATTGAAATACATCTCAACTTTGACACCAAGAAAACAATACTGCAAATTCTAATTCCACCAGCACAAAACTCAACCGCTTCAATGATTTGCAATTGCTCCAATGATAAATATAGCTTCAATACCATGTAGAAATTATATAACTAATGCATTATATATCTAATATTCTCTTGATCACACACTATTTGACTTCATGCACAATACAAAATCTATTCCACTCATTGATCATCACATGCGGAAATTAAATCAATTGCATGCACACATTGAAACCATAAAAATTCACACATATGAACACAGTGTTTTAACAAGAAAGCCTGAAGCTAAAAACCCCAAATATATGTATATAATATATGTCATATATATCATGGAACAATAATAATACAAATATTATCACAAGCTCTCAGTATATCCAATCGCTACACACTAATCAGGTCCTGATCTTGCAAATCCATGCACCGATCTCTGCCACCTGCTAGCCTGCCTCTACTGCGCAATCCTTGTTGAATATGTGCTCTGAATGAACTCTAATCCACCTGGCTTGCACTGCACAATCCTCATTGGCATCTCCAATCCTGTGTGGTGCAAACTCATGCAACACTTTGGTCACAACTAATAGTCACACTTGCTCTTTCACCTACCTCTCCACTGGTCTCCACTGAAACTGTCCATGAACTGTAGTTAACTGATGTATTATTCAGTTGATTAATGAGTTATTAATTAGTGAATTAATTATTAATTAATTCACACCACTCTCACTAGTGTATCAATCAGTTAGACTAGATACAACTATCTCAACTATGTCTAACTGAGTTAAACTGAACACAACTCCACCAACTACTTCTCTAACTCCACCAAACTCTGTCACATGAGTTCTAACTGAAGTCTCCATGCAATAGCTCCACTTAACCCTCAAGAATAGCGTAATTCCTTTTGTCAGCTCCTGTGCCACATCTGTGCACTTAACTGAAGTGCTCCAAGAGAATAAGATAATGTTTATAGTCCAAATATTATTAAGAGCTAATAATATTCGACATATCTATTTTTAGACTGGCAATCTAAAAATAGATTCCGCCCAGTATGTCTAAAAATAGAAGTCCATCTATTTTTTCCGACTTGACCAACCATCCACAAATAGCATCCTGCAACTCATAGAACATGATCCATATGTCTAAAAATAGACTTTGCGCCAAAAATAGCCTGCGGGCCCACTTAGTGAAGGCAAATTCTTTCCACTAAGCTCATCATCTTGTTGCAATCTCAACACATTGTTGAGGATTTTGAGCTCGATCTATGCATAAGAGAAGTACCTTCACTTACCTAAGTTTTGACAGGAAAATGAATGATTGTGTATTTTTTCGTGTAAGTTTTTTCTTTTTTGAATCCATATTGTTGTTTCTATTGACTGGAAATTACACTTAAATTCTGTTGTAAATGGCTTTGATTAAAGGGAAAAATATGCCATCTAAACAAGGATGTTTGTTGAGGTGTTTCCTATGTTTTTCCCTCGCTAATTATTGTTATTAAATTGGATAATTTATTGTTATCATCTAAGTGAAAGGTAGGGTAGACCTTAGTTTATAGAAAGGTCACCTTTTTGTTTCCATGCATATGTACGTGGAGCACCCTTGGAAGGGCCCTCTAGTTAATTTTCTGCAATCTGAAACATCATTCATAAATAGATCCTAACATGTTGTAACAACATTATCTCTCATCACCATTCACATATATTGCAACTCTCTAAATATAATTCGACTCCATTTGTCCTAAGTTCATGTTTGGCACTGGTATTCCTTTTGTATCTACCAACTTCCCATCATATTTTAACACAATTTCATCGTTACTGCTACTATTACCACCAGTATTAGTTGATGTTGTTATGTTGTTTGTTTGACCATCCTCTACTCTGGGAGATGATGAAACAAGAGATGTCAGTACTGACCAGTTATTATGCATGTCATCTTGAAGGGAAAACCAATTTGTATTGGTGAACATCGTCTCTCTTAGCGTCACACCATCCTATTTTTTGCCCATTCTGAGAGAGAAGACAACCACTTCTGCTGACTCATCATCAAAGAAGGCATCCTCATTGTCTCTACCAATGGCTCCATGAGCCTCTTCCCCATCTTCACTTTCAAACATTCCATATCAGAATACTTGACTTAGGTTATTGTCCATTGTTGACTTATCATAATCTCTACCATGAAAATCATCTTAATCACCAGTTATAGTTCGTTTGTGTACTTTTGATCGTCTGCATGTCCATTAGACAACATTACCCACTACATTAAATTTTTAAGGAACATTTTTTTCCCAATTATTCCACTCGTTGTTTCTCCACAACAATGATTGTATCAGGATATTATCTATTCCCAACTGAGTAAGCTTGTTTGCAATTCGTGTAAAGTGACCAATGTTCCATATTCTTGGTGCAACCTTTCCTAGGTAAGATACTGTTGGCTAATTCTAATCAACAGGAGTAGTGGGATTTCTTTCTGTTGCCAAAAAAGTTCGAATTAAGTTACAGTCCTAAAGGAGATGCTTGATAGGAGATTTATTATTGTTCTCTAAGCATGAAACTATGATACTCTCCACTTGATGACGCAAGGAATTGTTAAAAGGATAATAAAAAAGAAGATGTATAATCATTTGAATAGCACCTAGCTTAATTAATTCCTGTTGAGCAACTTCACTTCCCATCCTTAGTGGGACTATAATGAACTCCATTATCTTTAAATAGTGCTTTCCAAGAGGAGGCCGAAGTTCACCATATGTAGTTGGTAATGTGTTTTCATCAGAAGATAAATCCAACAGCTTCAACAAGTCACCTGCATCTATAGAAATATATTCATCATTTTCCCTGTCCAGTTCAAGTTGAAGTGGAAATTCATATTGGTCATGTATCTAGATCATTGTATCTCATAGGAAATCATATTCAGATAATTTCAACTGAAGTTATAGTACAGGAGGAAAATCAAGGAAAAGAACACCCTTTCTAATGTAGTTGGCACATACAATAGGCTACCAGTGATTGCTTCATATCTAAGAGTTAAAGTTACTCCATCAATAACATGTGTTGGGGTATCCATCAAAACAAGTGGAGTGTTTGAACCAACCCAGGCATATATGTCAAGCTCAGAAAGAATCTTATCCTCCTGTATAAAGGCATTAAAACTTGGCATCCCAGAAAGGACATTTGTGAATATGATCTATGCTAAGTGAATATAGTAATCTTCAGCAAGAAGATCACCAATTATATATGAAAATTTTCCAAACCGAGTTGTTTGATAGATAGATGGGCATTCGTTCTCAACAATCGTCTCATATGTTTTAACTTTTCAGCGCATCTCTCCCCATAAAATGTAAATCTTGTTGAAAAGCACTTCCCAGGGAATTTTCAAATGATGAAAACAAGTTTTTGGAGGGTAGTTTGACTGTTTCTTCAATTTCAAAAGTAAAAATGATTCATTTTTTTCTGAAATGGATCTAGTTGGATATCATCAACATAATGCACCATACTATGTTAATCGTGAGTGTGCATAGCTCTCTGTGAGTGCCTATCCAACTAAGTATCCTTTTGGGACTACAGTTCATTAACAACACTCTCAAGAAGAGATTCTATATTTCCACCAGCTTTGTTTATCAATTCACAAGCTTGTCCTTCAGAACTAGTGAAAGTAGATTGGGCATTCTTCCTCCTCTATTACCAATTTTTATTAATATAATCCCATAAATTTTCCAATGTTCCCAAACAGCTTCACATCATATTTCCTAAGCATTATTTTATTGCTTGGCCCTTGTCACCTTACCTGTGTCTTAAGAGATTGGCTCCATTTTCTCATTTTTCTTTCTACAGTCTTCTAACATTCAAAAGCTGCAAAAAAATCTTCCACATTTTTCATGTAACTGGGACCCCTCTTTGAATTCAAATTTGATCCACATGAATTTGGGATAATGATGAAAGGTCATCAAGTAGATATATGCCCGCTACCTTCTCTTCTTTTTGTCTATTTGGATAGTTTTCTTTGTGTGACAGATTATCTTTCAATAATGTCGATGGTTGTGCAATTTCCTCCATGTTTTTAGAATTCTTAATTGTTATTGCAAAAATTTCCTTGTCCATTTTAACACATGCACCATCAAAATCATCAGAAACCACCTTTGTAAATTATTATTTTTGACCATGTTTTGTCCCTACTCCATTCTCAGTGTTTGAAGCAAATATTTGCAAATCACCTGCATGCTTCCTTTCTTCTCTTGCTAGATCCTCGCAGGCACTTGTCTACTTCTTGTATAGCCACAACCAAAGATTGGATCGTACCTTTTTTGTTGAGTCGTGTTCAAGGGGAAACCCTCTAGATGGAGGATTTGTCATCACGCTATCAAAGGGGGTACTATTGTCTTTACCTTATCCTATATCGAGAATACTTTCATCCTCTACATTTGTATTTAGTGTATCTAAAATTTGAATGATATTGCTATCAGAACATTTGTCCCTTTCCTTGAGAATTCCATCTTGTTCCCTGATATTTAGCCAACTTATTTTATCTTTAATACTGTTACCACTGGCCATGGATTTATTTTACAAGCTTGGGCTTATCATCAATATCATTTGATCTGACTTTCTTGCAACTAGCCAGAAAAACGTTCCATAGACCTCCTTTCTATTGTGTTATCTTATCATCGAGTACTAGGGATTGATCCCTTTCATTTTCCTTAGATACTACAGCCTTATTGTTAAATATTTATAATATTGTAAGGGCCATTTTTCTCCCTTCTTGTAGTCTTTTAATAGTTTTCGCTTGCTGCTCTTCTAAATTCTGCCACAACTTTACATATTCCTTGCCAACAAATTTTTCTAGTTTTTCCATCTTCAACCACCCTCCAGACTAGCAAGAGAGCCAGCTCTAATACCACTGTAATGACCTAGAGAAATTTTTTACTTGGGGTTTCTTGAAGAATCATAGTCTCAATCAAAATTATTTCCCTTATTCGACTTTGAAATAGGTAGTAATTGTGCAATTGAGCAACATTACAGTTCTAATAATCTTGACTGATAATTCATCAATAAGAAATATATAATAATATTTCATACCATATCCAGAGATTCAACAGTCCAACACAAATTCAACTAAATAGTATTGTTTGCCACTTAATTCTAAATCTATGATTTCAAGCATCTAGGGTTTACACTGACATTTCTTCGTTCAATCAATGAAAAACAAACAATTCTTTTAATAACACAGTAGTAGATGGATTCTCATAAATTATCAATGCTTACTCATCAACCCCAGTAGAATTGTTCATTCATCCACAATGTCACTTGTTCGAGTAAAGACAATGAATCCACAAAAAGGTAATCCAATAATTAGTTATGCATCTATCTTTTTGTGATTTGATCTTGTTTATTGACAACTAATAGACTAAATGGAATACCCTCAAATCCTAGTATATTGCAAGAAGGCTAATGCCGAGTTTAAGGACCTATGAACTCCCTCTATAAACACTTCTGCATCTACCTCAGGACCTTGACTGAACAATTTCAAGACAAATCGTATATGTTGGAAGGCTTCGATTTTGTTTTCAAAGCCTTCAGACTATTCCAAGTTGAGAAGTATCTTCACATTCCATAAATCTCAGGCCACAGAGACATTCAATGGTCTTCCTCAGACCTCATTTTGTTGCCATTGAATGTTTCGGCCTTATCACTCTATCACAGAATAAACTCTGAGTTTTTCTACCTCAGATGACTTTGGAGTTCCTCAAGCTTCTATTTGCAATATAGGAAGCTTCAATTGCCTCAGGATGGACTGCAAATATGCCCTGGGAAAATTTCGTCCAGGTGTAGGTCGATTTGCTTCACTTCATATCCTTCTACCAATCTATATTTTTTTTCCCTATGTAAAGAAATTCCTGTGCCAGAACAAGATAAGAAAGATAAAAAACAGAAATAATTTTATCACCTAGGGTGCAATCTTTCACCACTGAAATCAATAGGAGAAATGGGTCTTAAAGCCCTCAGAGCCTCAGGCTCAAAGAAAATAGAGATAATTATTCCAATCCAATTATGATCCAAATGAATTCATTCCTTTTGTATGTATATATTTCCTTGAGGGGATTCTCTCCTTAATTGTGTAAAATTCACACCAAGCACCAACGATGGGTTTCTTTTCCCAACTTCCCCAAAACTTGCCCAAGCATTGGTATTTTGCGGTTTTTTCACTTTATCAAGGTGTTAAATTTAGAACAATGTAAACTTTGAAACGGGGACGGAAACGAGTACTTGTTTTTTTTAGGTAACAAAAAATCATCTGATTTTGAAAAGTCTTGATTCAGAATACTCTTATTTTTTTTTAGCATGTTTTTTACACATTAAATTTTCTAATGTACCAAGTATAAACATTATTTTTAAAATTTTAATGATTTTTATGTTGATTTTGAAAAGTGTTGATGCCAGCATCTTCCATTTTTTTTAGAAGACTTATTTTCTACTCTAAATTTTCTAATGTATTTAACGTTAATAATTATTTTCTAAATTTAACAATTTTTGAAGTACTCGTCTTATTCCTCTTCACTTACATATTTTTTTAAAGTAATTTTCGGGTTTTTCTTCTTCTTTTTTTGTTTCATTTTTTTTTGTAGTGAGATATTTGATTTTTTGTAGTGTTAAAAAAAACAAACAAAATTTAAAGTTTCGATCTTCTACCTAATTATATATTGTTAAATAAGATTTCATTTCCCATGAAATATTTGTCACTAAAAAAACAAGAATTTTTAACAATTTACATAAAAATACACATTTTGAGTCTTTTTGCTAAAAGTGACATGTCAAATAAACCATTTTTATAGAAAAAAATTAACCAAATTAAGTATAAAAATTAGCAATTTTTATGAATTTTATGTCAAATATTAATAATAATAATAATAAAATTCCAAAAATAAAATGATTCACATAAAGAATGAAGTGAAAATCACATTATACAATTTTTTTATATTTTATTTTTTAATGTCTTTTTTCTCATCTTAAAACATGAAGTGAAAATCACATAATTTTATTAAAAAAAAAAAATTTAAAACAAAATCATAAAATAAAATAAAATAAAAATTTAAAAAAATAAATAAATTAAAATCAAAATTTAAAAAAATAAATAAATTAAAATCAAAATTTAAAAATAAAAATTAAAAAATTAAAAAAAATATATATATATAACAGTTGGGTTGCCTGAGGACACCTACCGTGGGCCATCCAAGATTCGCTGGCCCACGACGATCGCCCCTCAGGCCACACGGCGAGGCTTGCCAAAGCCGATTCTAAGAATCGGCTCGGGTCAGCCCCGTCGGGTTGCCCGAGGGCGGCCACCGTGGGCTGGCCAAGCTTCGTCAGCCCACGAAAGTCGCCCCTTGAGCCACCCGGCGGGGCTGGTCGAGTGGCCCGAGGGGCGGCTACCGTGGGTAGGCGGAGCCGGCCCACGACGCCCACTTGATGGGGAAAATCAGATTCTGAGAATCGGGTTTGCCTGGTCGGCAGGCAAATCCAAAAAACTTATATCATCACTCCAAAAAAACTTGTTGCGCCATTTCGGGTTTGCCCAGTCAGTAGGCAAATCCGAAATCGGATTCGCAGGTCGGTAGGGCAGATCCGATTTTGAGAATCGGATATGTAGGCCGGTGGGGAAAATCTGATTCTAAGAATCAGATTTTCCCGGTCGGGGGGGCGGGGGAATCTGATTCTCAGTGATCTGAAATACGGAATTAACAATATCTTTTCTAGCTTTTATACAATATGTGAATGGAAAGTATTTTACTGAACAGTTATTTTTAAATAAAATTAACTGTTAGCATAAGTTGTCTTAAAGTATAAATCCATTTATGTTATGGCTTTAACAAATACATAAGATGCACATAAATGATACCATAAAACAAATAAAGTTTTTTTACGGAGTTCGTCCCTCCTGGACTACGTCTCTGGGTTTGCCTCAGAAAGGTGCATCCATTGTATTTCGTAAGCCAAGAGAATAAGTCTACAAGAAATCATCAGTTGAAGAGTGTGAAGAAAACACTACTAATGTTTGCAGAAAGGATTATCTCCTAAAGAGGCTAACTGAATACAGATAAGGAGAAAATGCGCACTTAAGTTGAGAATCTGAAGCTTTAAGGACCTTGGGAAATATGGTGGCTGAATAGAGTTTGGAGTGTTGAAGTTTATCATGTTGACAGCAACGTACTTCAATACCGAAGCTTTGCAAGAAAGGATGAGCTCCTCCTCCTTATTTGTACCTGCAAATAAAACACTCTCCACCACATTTTTGAGCTAATCTTCAATGAGAGTAATCTCTCCTTCTTCCTGAAGTTGAAACAAATTACTCTCTTTCTCTAATATTCCTCTCCTCCTTTACAAAGAAACAACTCCTCTCTTTTATATAGGAGTGTTTACAAACTTGTCAAAAGGATCTCTTCATATCTTCGAAGAGGTTTTGATTTCTATGTTTAACCATCGAATTTAAAGGTTCCTTTCCTTTTTTAGCAATCATGGATTCCATATCATAACTACTTCTCGGGTTTATGTGACACATCTCACTAGGATAATGGTGCTAGATTAATATCGCGCCTTTAAATCCTGCAAAACCCATATTTAGACCATATAATATAATCTTTAGCTCGACAGTTTGGCTAACCGGACGGAGGTGATAACGGATACGTGTGATCAGGCAGGCGGTTAGAGATAGCATCAACGGATAGGGGTTATCTCCAACGGTCACGGCCTTAACCCCGGTTGGTTCCGATATCCTGCATTCACATGGATTATCCACGCGGTCTCTGCGCCATTTATAACTGTCGGTCAATACAACGGTCTCCGCCGTATAACATTTCTCTGTTCACATGGCTGGCCTTTCCCCAACGCGGTCTTCACTAACTCTGTGGTTTGATTTCCCACTGCGTTTGCATTAACCTGTTCATATGTAACACCAGTCACATGGTGAAACAACTCCGACGTGGTCTGGAACTTTGAAACCAGGTTCCGCTAACTGACATTTTCCGCTGCAGTTTATAATAGTTTGGTCACACGGCTTTTTCATAGCCCCGATGCGGTTTCATAACTACTCGGTCAGGATAACACTGTGTGGGTTTTAAAACTTTAATATAAAGTTTAATAACATAAACCCGAACTTTAATTTACATACTCTGCTACCCTTAACCCTTTACAACATATAATTCATATGTGTTTTTCGTAAAAAGGTATTGACATATGGTTTAATGTTTTCAACCCATTTCATGACCCCAAATACTTTTAAAACTTAGCATAAAGGTTTTTACAACATATATATATGCTTTGCACCCAAAAGGCTTAAGACTTAGGTTTAGGGGTATAGGTTTTTGCACCATAGCCTAGGTGTATTTGCACTTGACATCATGTATTTAATATCTTAGCGCTCGACTTCACCTTAGGAATTTTGATTGATTCTTAGACCTAGGAATTTAGAAATTAGTCCTTTACCTTAGGATTTCTTTTCCCTTAAGGTTTACAACTTGGACTTTCTAATACCTTAGCCATTTGACAATTTCGTCTACTTTAACACTTTAGATCGATAATGTTAATACTTAGGATATTGTTTTTCCTTAATTCATTACAATCATAACTTAATGTGTTTTTATGTTGCAGGTCGACATAATGACATCCTTCTTTGACGACAACTTTGACTTTGGAAAAATATCGATGCTGATGGAGAAGTCTTTGATACTGACGTCGAAGCCTTTAAACTTGAGTCGATGAATCTTTTGTACATATGACCATCTTGGTCAAAACACCTGTTTTATTACATAATTGATAATTACTTATTTCAAAATGACCATCTTGGTCATTTTGTAATTTTGATACAAATTTGAAAACCCAAAATTGGATCACTCAGAATCGGATTTGCAGGCTGGCGGGGGAAATCAAATTCTCATATCATAATTCATGGACTGAGGGTTTAGAATATAATTTCAGCCGCAAAGGTGCACACAGAGTTGCTACGCCATTTCCGAAAACTGGTTATAATAAGCATTTGGAGCATTCTTGACTGTTTTTTTTTTCCACCTGACATTTTTTTCAGATTTGTTACCTTTTGTGCATAATTTCCAAGAAAAGAGTAGATATTTGGATTCCTCTCACTGAGCTACCCAATTTCAAAAAAAAAAATCAACTCAAACGAAGTTCTGAAAGCAAACTTATCACTGATTTAAGATTGGTAGTTTTTTCAGGTTGGGAAAATTCAATTCTCAAAATCAGATTTGCAGGCCAGAATGGATTTGCCCGGTCGGCAGGGAAAATCCGATTCTCAAATTGGTTTTGCATGCCGGTAGGGCAAATCTAATTTAGAGAATCAGATTTTCCCAGTTGGCCTGAAAATCCGATTCTGAGAATCGGATTTGCCCATCCTAAAAAAATTATCAATCTTAAATCAGCGATAACTTTGTTTTTGGGACTCCGTTTGAGCTTCTTATTTTTTGAAATTGGGTAGCTCTGTGAGAGGAACCCAAATATCTACTCTTTTCTGGGAAATTCCGCACAAAAGGTAACAAATTTGAAAAAAAATTCAGGTGGAAAAAGAAAAAAAACACTCAATAATGCTCCAATTGCTTATTATAACTAGTGTTCGGAAATGGCGCAGCCACTCTGCATCCACCTCTATGGCCGAAATTCTAATTGGAACCCTCAGTCCACCAATTCTGACCTAAGAATCATATTTTTCTGGCCAGCCTACAAATCCGATTCTCATAATCGTATTTTCCCCGCCGACCTGCAAATCTGATTCTCAGAATCGGATTTGCCTCGCCGACCGGGAAAATCCGATTCTCAGAATCAGATTTTCCCCACTGGCTGGGAAAATCCGATTCTCAGAATTGGATCTGCCCTGCCAGCCTGCCAATCTGATTGTCAGAATCGGATTTGCCCAGCTGGCGGGCCAAATCCAATTCTGAGAAACGGATTTGCCCAGCAGTTGAGCCCGCTCAAAGGCTTGAGGGCCACAAAAAAAATTTTATTTTTTATATAATTGTTATTAATTTTTTTAAACTTTTAAATTTTTTTTAAAGTTTTTAAAAAAAAATTAATGTTTTATTAAGTTATTTTCTTTTTTCTTTTAATTTTAATAATATTTGTGTTCATTTTTTTGAATTGTGTTTTTTCCGTGCCCGCGCTCTACCTCCTAGTCTACCCTGCGCATAGGGTTTCTGGTGCTGCGGTAGGGTGGTGTCGCTCGGGGTGCTTGCCCTGGCTTGAGTTTGGCCTAATAGTGGACTCTCAGGCCCCTCCCCCACCTCCTCCTCCTCCTCCTGAGGTCGAGGCCTTCAAAATTTTGATTACTTCCTAGCCGAAGAAGAAAAAACAACTCGCCTCCAAGTTCGTCAAGAGGTTGGATGAGATCCCCTCGGCTGCTCTCCCGCCTCAGGGTCTGATGAAGGTGGCCCTTTCCCTTGAAGACTAAGCACTGGTTGGGCAGTTCATGGGCTTATGGCCCTCTCCAAAATCTACAGAATCCTGGATCACCCGAAACTGGAAGCCCCTCATTGCAAACAACGTCACCTCGTACTTTCTGGGGCGGGGTTTTTTCCTATTTGAATTCAACTCAAAGGAGGATAAGGATTTTGATTTTCAGGAACGAAACCTAATTCATGGGTCCTCAAGGACTGTATTTAAATCTTTGGACTCTAGACTTCGACCCCTAGGAGGATTTTCCATCTATCGTTCTAGTCTGGGTCAGGCTCCCAAACTTGCCAGTGCACTGCTGGATCTGGGAATCAATGCAGCAAATCGGTCATGCCCTTGGAAAATTCATAGACAAAGTAAAAAAAAAAAGACCAATATGACTGAACCAAAATCTGTGTGGAGGTTGATCTCGAAGTTGGGTTTCCATAATCCATTAAGCTAACAGTGGGAAACTGGTCCCATCTACAGAAATTAGATTATGAAGAGCTGTCGTTCAAATGCAGTGGACGTCATGGGTACGGCCACTTTGTCAAGAACTTCCCCAAAAATGCAGGCCCAGAAAAGGAGAAAGAATAAGGATGGTAGCAAGCCAAGAAATCTAGAATGAGCCTTATGCCAAGGCCAAGCAGACAAGGAGTGGAGAAAGGAAAGGGAAGTACAACACCCACGGGGAGCATTCCTAAAGCCAAACCCATCTAGAAAGGTCAAGAGAACATATTTGCGGTCTTGAACTCAGAGACAGAGGAAGTCCAAGAAATCGACCCACAGGATGTGCAAAAGGATCTCCAAATGCATCAAAACCCTAGAACCACTGAAGATTGGTGATTATCCTAGAGAAACCCTAAAAGAGAAAGAGCATGTCTCTGAGGGTGAAGATCTGGATTCGGAGGATTTGGAGGAAGAAGGAGATATTGGGGATTCCCAAACTTTGGTCAGAAGATTGACCAGGGGACGAAAATCCTCCAGGGAAAAGAGAGAGCAAGAAACCTACAAGGAGAAGCTGCAGGGGAGCCAGCTGACCCAATAAAATATGTTGGCAAGAAACCCTAAGGTAAACAAAAATCAAAGCCAGTGCTCTAAGGGAACCCTCTCAGCTAAAAAAATGAAGTAATGAAGATCGTCTCCTGGAATTGCAGAGGGATGGGGAGCAACCTAAAAGAGGAAGCAATGAAAATCCTTTAAGGTTGGAAAGGCTAGACATTATTCCCATCCAGGAGACCAAAATGGAGGAAAGGGACTTTCTCCACAAAAGAAAAAAAATTTGGGGAAAAGGAGGAGGTATTGTTGTCTCCTCTAGAGGTGCCTCAGAAGGGCTGGGAATTTTAAGGGACGAGACATGCCTTAGAAAATCCTGGTTAAACTCAACTCAAACTGGATTTTTGCTCAGTTTTTTCATCTCCGTACCAAAGAGACAGTGAATCTTTTCAATATTTATGCTTTGGTCATCTTTGGAGACAAAAAAACCTATTGGAAATCCATTAGGGATCTAGAAAATGAGATTCAGATGGATAATGTCATTCTCACTGGAGACATGAACATTACTTTAAGCCAAGGGGAGAAGCGAGCGGGTAGTATTGTAAGGGATCCAACCAGAGAATGGGTGGAAGAACTCATTTAGGACTGGGATCTGTTGGACGTCAAGCCAGTCAAGGGAAAATATACATGGACCAATAGAAGAACAGGTCCAGCTCACATTGTTGCAAGGTTAGATTGCTTTCTCATCCAGATTTCCTTCTTGATTTTAGGTCTTGAGGTCAGTTATGCTATTCTTTCTTTGTCGGTATCTGATCACAAGCCCATTAGGCTTGTGATGAAGCCGCCTATGAATCTGGGGCCTATTCCCTTCCAGTTTAGTGCTCTATGGGTGCAGCAGCTTGACTTTTTGGACAAAGTTGAAGAAGTTTGGAGACTCCCTATCAATGGATCTTATTAGATTTGGATCAAGGACCTAAGTGATAGCTCAAGTTTCAAAGTGTTTGGAAGTGTGTCAAACCTGAGTGACCGGATAGGTCTCGTCTTCCTGATTTCGATGCGGCAAACGGTTCGAAAAACCAACACCGTATGAAGAAGTTATCGTGATTTGAAAAGTCCAGTAAATTGCAATTTCTGCCTTTTGACCAAGTTTGACTATGTATTTGAAAAGCAAAAAAAAAAAGATAATATTCCAGGGAATATTCCTTCTCGGTGAATGGGATGTGGACAAGTGTCGCATTTTAATTGGGCAACAGTTTTGGTATCGACCAATCACAAGTCGCCACGTGGCCCATGCACAGTGGTGTAAAATATTGGGTTGGAATCCACTAGATTCAACTGCATGACCTCTAGCCTGCAGTGCCCATGCCTTAACTTCCTGGGCTATGGTTTAGTTCTTAACCATATGGTGGAAGGGTTTAATTTAAATTATAATGGTTTCATATTTGGGGGCGGAGGGGGCTAGCCCCGAGGTCCAGCCCCCCCATATGGTTGTAGCCCCAGAACCATGGACTTAACACTGGCACAAACATTTACAAACCCGCCAGCAGATAGAGTCCACGCTTGTTCACATGTGTTCGTTGCATTAATGTTAAGCCAACAGTTAGTGGAACTCCGCCCTCCACTCTGGATTCCGCTCCAAACTTGAATGCCAACCGTGACCACGGAGTTCGGGTGCATGTGCCCATCCACCAATGGAATTCCAATGCTAGCGAATTTCCCAGCATTTAGACTGGTGGACACACCCAATTTTGGCATGTTTCCCTATTCTGACTGCAAATAACTTCAGTTCACCATTTTTGGTGGAGGGTTTTTAGGGGACACTGGGAAAAATCAGTTTAGACTCTATCTTGAGCTAGATTCGACCATTCTGAGAGTGTGAATAGTCAATTTCGACTATCTCAGACATTCCAGACTCATTGGTGATGGTTTAAGAACCATAATAGGACTTTTGAGCACGTGTTTTCTTTAGAGAAGCTCTAGGGGCCACTAGGGCCACCAGGGGCCAGCAACAGAAAGAGGCTTAGCCAGCGCAGCTAGAGGCCTTTCTCAGTAATCCAATAGTCAATTTTGGATGTTTCAGAAATTCTAGAACTAATGGTGTAGTTTTTAAAGCCTGTATAGGACTTTTGAAGGCCTATTTTCTTCATAGAAGTTCCAGGGGCCACTAAGGCCAGCAAGTGTCAGCAGGAGAATGAGGCCTATCCAGGGCAACCAGTAACCATTCTCAGCAAACCAATAGTCTATTCTAATTGATTTGATACTTTTGAATCCATTGATGGATTTTGAAGAAACTTTTGAGGACTTCTTAAAGTCTAGATGCTTCAGAGAATTTTTCAGTGACCCTAGAGCCAGGGGGTACCACCAGGTGTTATAGGTGAAACCGGAGCAGCCGGAGGCCAATTTATTCAAGTGAATAGTCTATTCTGAATATTTTGGAAATTTTGAATCCAATGAAAGTATTTTCAGATACATTTGAAGACTTCTGAAGGTCGAAGAGCTACAGGGAAGTTTTCGGCAACCCAGGGCCATCAGTGGATGGAAGCCTAGATTGGGAAGCCAGTGCTCATTTTGAGCAAACGATCAGTATATTTTGGAGGGCTAATATGTGCTAGAGATACTAGGTGAGGTTTCAGGGACAGAAAAATATTTCTGAGGGAGCTAGTGCCACTTAGAAGCTCAAGGAAGCTTAAGGGCACAAACTGAAGGAATCAAGTCTAAGGGAACCTAGATCTTTCTTCAGAGTGATGACAGCCATGACAGGGGTATGATGGTATTATAAATCCATAGGCTCAGTTTAGATAACCATTGGAGTTGAGTTTGCAACTTGTAAAAGAATATTTTCATCATAATCCCAAAGAGCCAAGTCAATTAACAAAAGCTCAAGGAGATGTAGCCCACGATATTCGGGCGAAATCCTACATTAAATTTGTTATTAAGTGTTGATACTTATTTGCTGCATTATATGGTTGTTGCACATGTTGTAATATTCCCTTTTTTGGTGTCACCTACGACAGGGTTAGGTTGGCCTTCCAGAGTTAGGAGAAGACAGGTCACAGGTACATATTAGTGCTATTAGCGGGCTCAGGGGCTTTTTGGAGGAGTTTTGAGGAGTTTCCATGATGTCCGGTAGCATTCTCTTGATATATTCCATCATCCGAGTAGTTTGGCTTTCGTTTCAGTGCATTCCGATGAATTTCAGAAATTTGAGATATTTGTGGGCTTAACTCAGTTGATTACACTCAAGGTGGCATTCCAAGAGGAATACATGATGGAACACCTTAGTGTAATAGCTCATTGGAACCGGGACAAGGATACCTACATGATGGGACGTTTGGGCATGAGTTTCAGTGACTAGAGGAGACATGGTAGTCGATTTACTCTTTTCTGCATTAAAAAGGAATATTTTAATGAGAGGGAAAAGTGCACCAAGAATAAAATAATAATAAAATAATGCTCTAGAAGTTTCCAAGATATCTATAAAAGAAAGGGAGGAGGCCATTGAGGGATATCTTTGGAGTAGATCATTTTCTTGTGTATGAGAGGTTTGAGAAAGTGGTTCTCTACTTCCACGGTAGCCCTAGGACGGAAACCCTCGGGGGATTTGTGAATATTGGACGGAAACCCAATACTCTTGAGGAGGTTTCACTCAGAGATCTCACAGTGCTTCAGTGGAGTTTGGAGAGGTTAGTTTTGTCGTAGCCGATTTGCAGCAGTCTTCTTGCCGAGCCATCTACATCATTGCCAGCGCCATTCATCAGTTGGGCCAGAGATCTTTCTGGGTTTTTCTCTGCTTGCTTGGCAAGCTCAGGTTTCGTTGTTCCTTTATGTTGATGTACTTTTTACCATGGATTAATAAAATGGCTCAGTGATTTTATCGACATCCATTGTGTTCTATTTGTGGTTGTGTGTGTATTTCCATTTATTTTGCTGCTCAAGTCTATTTCTGCAATTTTAGTTAAAATATCCCATTTGGGATATTACAGTGGTATCAAAGCAAAATCTTGGATCAGCCTGCGAGTTTCTAGTTTTTAGTTGCAGCTATTTTGGTTAGAAGGGCCTACGCAGTCATTGGAGGAGGCTCATCTGTGGCAGCTGCATTGGTGGGATTTTAGAGCTGGGGTGTTGGGGAATTGATAGGAGAGCCATATGAGGAGGTTGACTGGGATTTTTGAGAGCAATGATTGACAGTAGAAGCTGCAATGCCAGAAAACGAAATTGGAAGAGGGCCAAACTATAAAGGGTCATATTTTTAAGGTTGGAATTAGAAGAAACCTTTTTTAGGTTTTTCTAGGTTTTAGCCAAGGATCACCTTCCCAAATTCCTAGAACTTTCTAAGCAGTTTTCAGTGGGAAAATCAGAGGCCGAATTCAGGCAGCAGTGTAGTCTTGGAGCAGAAGTGCATTTTCTGGAGGAGCTTGCTATTGGAGTGGTTGGATTTGTTTGCACTCATCGCCTGGTGCTTGTAGCTTTCCTTGTGAAAGTCCAGCTAAACCACAGTTACTTCCATATATGTCGTTGAAACAATGAAGTTTTTAAAACAACTCCTAAATCAACATAGCAATGCCTCAGTGGGTTGCGATCTAAACCAAAGACCAAAAAGATTAAACAATGCAGAAGTTAGTTCCTTGAAACAAAACAATATACCTTTCCAAGGAGGTACATAATTTGCTCCAACAAAGGCATCCGAGGAATTTACAAAAGGAGGAAGAAGTGGGAAATTGGCTTATGCACTTGGGATGGACTTAAAGAATGGGAGACCAGAAAATGGCTTTCCCATGTTAGAGAAACTGGAATCTTGCCTTTCAAAGATAGAGCAATCTGATTGGAGTTTAAATTGGGCTTTGGAGCCATCTATGCTTGCATTGGTACAAGCTATATTCTTGTAACATCCAAGTGAGAGAGTCAAGCTTATAGTTGCCTCTTGTTTCAGTGATATTTTGAGGATAACAGCACCCTTCCCTCCCTACAATGATGACATTATGAAAATAATTTTCAGACTAATAATAGGAACCTTTCAGGATTTGGACAATTGTGTAGGCTCTACATTTGGGAGGAAGCTTAAGGTTTTAGAAGTCATGGCCATGACCCGGACTCATGAGATCGTGTTTGACCTCAAGTGTGATGGCTTGATTCTGTAGATGTTCCAATGCTTCTTCAGCATTAGGAGACATCATTCTGACGCAGTCATAGCACACATGCAGTCCATCCTATCGTCATGTATGGGAATCTGTGAGGCCATTTGTTAGGAATTGCAGACTAGGTTGTTGAGCATTTGGAGGAGAGAGCAGTTGGTATCACCTGCTGCTTATGAACTAGCCCAAGGGTTGGTTGAGCAAAACATTTAGCTTTTCAAGAGACAGTTGACCAGGGAGGAGCTATTCCAGTTTGGTGGATCATGCAGCAGAAATGAACTGAGGAGGAAGGGACTTTGCTTCATTTTCAAAGGACCATGGGGGCCTGATCACTCATGTTTGAGAGATGCAGATGAGGTGGTAGAGGTAGAGCAAGTAGACGTTCCTTCTGTATGTCAGGATGAGGACTCTTCTCCAGATGATTCCATGGGATCAGATGATGATGCTTCTAGGGAGCAAGAGCAGTCATGCAGAGATGATGACAGTAGGTCGGATTCTAGGGTGCAGGGTGAGCAGTCAAGGGACTCTATGGGAAATACTCTGGGTGATGAGTCACTCGTGACGATCTAGCCATAGCAGCATATGATGGAGCTTGAGTCAGCAGAGGAGGATACTATGCATATCATGCATGATAGTCCTTTGAGGGAGATCCAGATGGAAGCTCACATTGATTCTATGATGGATATGCGGCTAACCTTTGGGTTAGCCACTAAGGAGGAGCAGTCAGATGCACAGACACTGAGTATGGTGACAGTAGTTGCAGATATATATCCTCTGGAGATGTTGGGGGTTAATGGGATAGTTCTGCAGGGGGCTAGTGGATAGCAGGAGCATTACATTCCCGATTAAGAGAGGGATGAGCTGTTGGAGATGGTGGAGCATCCATTATTGGGCCAACACACTGATGAGGTACAGATAGATGCACATGCAGTCAGCAGAGCTATAGTACTTTCAAGGAGTAGCACTCTCCAGGAGTACATCGATGGGGCTTGCAGCATATCTTGCCCACTTTGGCCCATTATAGAGAGAGGGGCTTTCTTCTACAGGCAGCTTTCGTTGGAAGACAGGGCAAAGCAATGTGAGTTGATTACGGGCTGGCGACAACACTCTAGGCGTGTTCCGTATGCAGTTGTTGCTACATTGGATTCTTCTTCCAGGATGGATTGGCGGGAGATCATGAGTTGGTACCCTCTTGATGGTATGATATTCTTCGTAGGGAGCACAGCTAATAAAGGGCCCTTAGACAAGACAGATGATATAGATTCTAGTTGGCAGTGGGGCACAGATCGACATTTCTTCAACATCTCATCCCAGTTTCAGGAGAGCGGGATTAGCATTGGATTTACTCTGGGGTTGGATTGGAGAGAGGTGATGAGTTGGTACACAATTGGTGGGGCAGCTTACACCATCATAGATATAGCGCAGCAAGAGACGTGGTCTTTTCCTCTTAAAGCATCAGCTATAGCCAGAGGCAGTGCGTAGTCCGAGCCGTGGGACTTGGGCAATGTTTGGCCATCGTGGTGTGGGGATACGGGAGGATTGTTTGATGACAAGTATAGTGAGAGATCATTTTGGGATCCTGGCATTGAGGAGTCTATTCCGAGTAGCTTGACACAGGTGCATAGCTGCACCCAGGGGTTTGTATGGGATCCAGGCATTGGGTCTCAGTTACATCGGGCCAACAGGGTGGCCCACAAGGTGGAAGGTCTGTAATATTCCCTTTTTTGGTGTCACCTATGACAGGGTTAGGTTGGGCTTCCAGATTTAGGAGCAGACAGGTCACAGGTACATATTGGTGCTATCAGCGAGCTTTGGGGCTTTTTGGAGGAGTTTTGAGGAGTTTCCATGGTGTCTGGTGGCATTCGCTTGATATATTCCATCATCCGAGCAGTTTGGCTTTCGTTCTGGTGTATTCCGACAACTTTTGGAAATTTGAGTTATTTGTGGGCTTAACTCAGCTGATTACGCTCAAGGTGGCATTCCAGGAGGAATACATGATGGAACACCTTAGTGTAATAGCTCATTGGAACTGGGACAAGGATACCTACATGATGGGATGGTTGGGCATGAGTTTCAGTGACTAGAGGAGACATGGTAGCCGATTTACTCTTTTCTGCATTAAAAAGGAATATTTTAATAAGAGGGAAAAGTGCACCATGAATAAAATAATGCTCTAGAAGGATCCAAGAGATCTATAAAATAAAGGGAGGAGGCCATTGAGGGATATATTTGGAGTAGATCATTTTCTTTTATATGAGAGGTTTGAGAATGTGGTTCTCTACTTCCGTCGTAGCCCCAGGAAGGAAACCCTCATGTGATTTGTGAATGTTGGACAGAAACCCAATACTCTTGAGAAGGTTTCACTTAGAGATATCACAGTGCTTCAATGGACTTTGGAGAGGTCAGTTTTGCCGTAGCCAATTTGTAGCAGTCTTCTTGTCGAGCCATCTATATCATTGCCAGCGTCATTCATCAATTGGGCCAAAGATCTTTCTAGGTTTTGCTCCGCTTGCATGGCAAGCTCAGGTTCCGTTGTTCCTTTATGTTGATGTACTTTTTACCATGGATTAATAAAATGGCTCAGTGATTTTATCGACATCCATTGTATTCTATTTGTGGCTGTGTGTATATTTTCATTTATTTTGCTGCTCAAGTCTATTTCTGCAATTTTAGTTAAAATGTCCCATTTGGGATATTACACATGTTTAATATCAACAAAAACAAATGGTCTTAAAACACTTAAGTAGTTAAAAAACATAAACCTGTTTGAAGTATAAATTTATGCACAAATCAAGTATAAGCTAGATCTTTTATTTGTTAACTAAGTGGGAGGTTCTTGAAAAGCATAACAAGTTATCCAACCCATTTTCAGATCAAGGACCTAAGTGATAGCTCAAATTTAAAAGTGTTCGGAAGTGTGCCGAACCTGAGCGACTAAATAGATCTCATCTTCCTGATTCTGGTGCCGTGAACGGTTCAAAAAATTGACACCGTATGAAGAAGTTATCATGATTTGAAAAGTCCAGTAAACTGCAATTTCTGGGTTTTGACCAAGTTTGACTGTGTATTTGAAAAGTTAAAAAAAAGAGAATATT
Source organism: Pinus albicaulis (assembly GCA_034641835.2). Classification (NCBI taxonomy): domain Eukaryota; kingdom Viridiplantae; phylum Streptophyta; class Pinopsida; order Pinales; family Pinaceae; genus Pinus; species Pinus albicaulis. The sequence goes on along the minus strand of CM076582.1, from coordinate 447,036,979 downwards.
CCAGGGAATATTCTTGAAATATTCCTCAAAATATTCCTTTTGGATGAATGGGATGTGGACAAGTGTCGCATTTTAATTGGGCAACAGTTTTGGTATTGACTAATCACAGGTCGCCACGTGGCAGGCCCTGAGGCCGCCACATTGCAGGCCTAGAGGCCTCCACATGGCCCATGTACAGTGGTGTAAAATGTTGGTTTAGACTACACTAGAGTCAACCACATGACCTCTTTCTTGTAGCGCCCACGCCTTAACCGCCTGATCTATGGTTTAGTTCTTAACCATATGGTGGAAGGGTTTAATTTAAATTATAATTGTTTCATATTTGGGGGTCGGTGGGGGCCAGCCCCGAGGGCCAGGCCCCTAATATGGTGGTAGCCCCAAAACCATGGGCTTAACACCGGCACAAAAATTTACAAACCTTCCAGCAGTTAGATTCTACGCCTGTTCGCATGTGGTCGTTGCATTAATGTTAAGCTGACAGTTAGTGGAACTCCGCCCTCCACTCCGGATTCCACTCCAAACTTGAATGCCAACCGTGACTGCGGAGTTCGAGTGCATGTGCCCATCCACCAGCAGAATTTTAATGCTAGCAGATTTCCCAGTGGTTAGACTGGCAGGCGTGCCAAATTTAGGCATGTTTCCTTATTCTGACTGTAGATAACTTCAGTTCACCATTTTTGGTGGAGGGTTTTTAGGGGCACTGGGAAAAATCAGTTTACGCTCTATATTGAGCTAGATTCGACCATTCTGAGAGTGTGAATAGTCAATTTCGACTATATCAGACATTCCAGACTCATTGGTGATGGCTTTAGAGCCATCAGAGGACTTTTTAGCATATTTTTTCTTCAAAGAAGTTCTAGGGGCCACTAGGGGCCAGCAACAGAAAGAGGCTTAGCCAGTGCAGCTAGAGGCCTTTCTCAGTAATCCAATAGTAAATTTTGGATGTTCCAAACATTATGGAAAAAAAGGTGTGGTTTTCAGAGCCTATATAGGAATTTTGAAGGCCGATTTTCTTCAGAGAAGTTCCAGGGGCCACTAGGGCCAGCAAGTGCCAGCAGGAGAATGAGGCCTATCCAGGGCAACCAGTAACCATTCTCAGAAAACCAATAGTCTATTCTGACTATTTTGATACTTATGAATCCATTGATGGATTTTTCAGAATATTTTTAGGACTTCTGAAATTCGAGATGCTTCATAGAAGTTTTCAGTGGCCCTAGAGCCACGGGGGTGCCACTAGGTGTTGGAGGCGAAATCGGAGCAGCCGGAGGCCAATTTCTGCAATTGAATAGTCTATTCTAACTATTTTTGACATTTTGAATCCAATGAAAGGATTTTCAGAGCCATTTGAATACTTTTGAAGGTCAAAGAGCCATAGGTAAGTTTTCGGCAGCCTAGGGCCATCAGTGGATGGACGCCTAGATTGGGAAGCTAGTGCTCATTTTGAGAAAACGATCAGTCTATTTTGGAGGTATGATATGTGTTGGAGATAATAGGTGAGGTTTTAGGGATAGAAAAATAATTCTGAGGGAGTTAGTGCCACTTCGAAGCTCAGGGAAGCTTAAGGGCATCAACAGAATGAAACAAGTCTAAGGGAACCTAGATCTTTCTTGAGAGTGATGACAGCCATGACAGGGGTATGATGGTATTCTAAACCCATTGGTTCAGTTTAGATAACCATTGGAGTTGATTTTGTAAATTGTAAAAGAATATTTTCATCATAATCCCAAAGAGCCAAGTTAGTTGACAAAAGCTCAAGGAGACGTAGCCCACGATATTCAGGTGAACTCCTATATTAAATTTGTTGTTATGTGTTGATGCTTATTTGTTGCATTATATGGTTGTTGCACATGTTTAATATCAGAAAAATCAGAAAAAAAAAAAAAAAAAAAAAAAAAAAAAAAAAAAAAAGGTCTTAAAGCACTTAAACAGTTAAAGAACATACACCTGTTTCAAGTATAAATTTCCACACAAATCAAGTATACCCTAGATATTTTATTTGTTTAACTAAGTGGGAGGTTCTTGAAAAGCATAATAAGTTATCCAACCCATTTTCAGATCAAGTTGGTATCAGAGCTAATGTTGCTTGCTTGACAGAGCACTATATTGTTTGTTTGACTTGAAAGGTGTTTAACAGTCCAAAGAATTTCACTGTTTTCAAACTGATTGTTGCTTACAAGTTTAACCCTTGAAGCACAAGAAGGTTTGTTTGCAAAAGGTTGCTTGCAGAAGAGCTGACTCTATAGCCATTTTTTTCAGAAGCTTTGTCAATTTCTTTTGAAAGCTTTGTGAATTTTTTTGAAGTTTTTTAGTTCATTTTCATAATGACAACTTCTTCAAGTGAGGTTTTCAAATCCTCCTCCTTCACAATATTCTTCGATGAATACATGAAGCGAGACTTATACATATTGAAGGATAGATTGAAAATAATTTTTGAAGATAGAAAAGAAATAACTAGACTTCGTGAGCAATTGGTTGCTATGAAGCAAGCCTAAAGAAGAAATTCTTCAAAGAGTGCATGAGATGGAGATGCATCTCCATCAATCCCAAGAGGCCTTAACAAAGAACATGCATGAAGCAGAGGTAATTCACTCTAATTTGTCTTCAAATTCCTCATCAGATAGATGTTTTGGTTCATTTGAAAAGCACACTAGAGTTAAAGGGTCCAAGTTAATGTTTAAAATGGGCTATGAAGGAAAGGGTTTAGGCAAACATGCACAAGGCATGATTGATCCTATTTTGGTTGAGGAAATACCTAAGAAATTTGGTCTTGGTTATGTTCAATCTAATGGCGAAAACTCTACAGCCAGGAAGGCATTTGAGAAAAATTCAAAAAGAATTTTGTTCCAAGTTCTAAACCACAAACATGTCAAGTTTGTTTTCAAGTTTATTGCCATTGTTTGAAACCTATGTTGCAGCAAGATGTTGGTAGACATGAAGCTTATGGCGAGCATGAGAGTTCGGACAGCTATCAAGACATAAATGTTGATGTTAGTCTTCAAAGGAAAGATGGAACCTCTACAAGTTCATCTCCTCAAGAAGGCAAAAAATATGGACATGCAAGGCAGTATTTGAGGTATAATTCTTCCAATAGTCAAGTTGATTACGTTTTTGTAAAGCATGGAAAATTTGCATGCATAAAAGGAAGAAAGAATTGTTGTGCATATTGTGGTCTATGTAACCATGATGTTTCAAAATTCTGGAAGAGGATGAAGGCATACAGGAAACAGTTGAAGCGAAGGCAACTTGCAAAGAAGGTGAAAAAGACTTGCACACATTGCTAGAAGAAGGGACATGTTGTTTCCCAATGTTGGACATTGCATCGAACTAATCATCCCAAGCACATGCAGCAAGAGGATAAAAAGACTGGCGAAATTGGAACCAAGGATTCCATCATTGATGACAACAGATGTTTCACATGAAGAATATTTTCAGCAGCAAAAGTTGTCGTGGAAGTGGTTTGACTTCTTAACTCAGTATCACATACATTCATTTGTACATACGCAAATTTCAGTTATGTATGAATTTATGTTGAAAACTTATGTTTGTTTGAGCCACCTTGGATCGATGATCAAGGACATGATGTTCAGCTACCTTCTGAAAATTTCTCGCCGAAATTTTTTGGATGAGTTCGAGGAAAACAATTCTTGACAGGAGGACAAGTGCATCCAAGAAGGAAAGTGTTGACTACCTTCGAGTTGTGGTTCAAAGGCACTAAGCCATGCAAGGCAAAGTGTATGGAAGCTGAAATGTGAGGGTGATGTACTCTCATCTACTGAACAGATAAGGTAATCAGCCTTTTGGGGTACAAAATATTCCCAATGGGGAGGTATGATCAGATTTGGATCAAGGACCTAAGTGATAGCTCAAATTTCAAAGTGTTTGGAAGTGTGTCAAACTTGAGCGACTGGATAGATCTCATCTTCCTGATTCCAGCACCATGAACGGTTCGAAAAATTGACACCATATGAAGAAGTTATCGCGATTTGAAAAGTCCAGTAAATTGCAATTTCTGGCTTTTGACCAAGTTTGACTGTGTATTTGCAAAGTAAAAATATATATATATATATATTCTAGGCAATATTCCTTATGGGGAAATGGGATGTGGACAAGTGTCGCATTTTAATTGGGCAACAGTTTTGGTATCGACCAATTACAGGCCGCCACGTAGCCCATGCACAGTGGTGTAAAATGTTGGGTCAGACTCCACCGGAGTCGACTGCATGACCTCTCGCTTGCAGCGCCCACGCCTTAACCACCAGGGATATGGTTTAGTTCTTAACCAGATGGTGGAAGGGTTTAATTTAAATTATAACGGTTTCATATTTGGGGGTCGGAGGGGGCCAGCCCCCCCATATGGTCATAGCCCCGAAACCACGGGCTTAACACCGGTGCAAACATTTAAAAACCCACCAAAAGTTAGAATCCACGCTTGTTCACATGTGGTCATTGCATTAATGTTAAGCCGACAGTTAGAGGAACTTCGCGCTCCACTTTGGATTCCGCTCCAAACTTGAATGCCAACCGTGACGGCGAAGTTCAAGTGCATGTGTCCATCCACCAGCAGAATTTTAATGCTAGCAGATTGCCCGACAGTTAGACTGGATGGCACACCAAATTTGGGCATGTTTCCCTATTCTTACTGCAGATAACTTTAGTTCACCATTTTTGGTGGAGGGTTTTTAGGGGACATTGGGAAAAATCAGTTTAGGCTTTATCTTGAGCTAGATTCGACCATTCTGAGAATGTGAATAGTCAATTTCGACTATCCCAGACATTATAGACTCATTGGTGAGGGTCCCAGAGCCATTAGAGGACTTTGAATAGGTGTTTTCGTCATATAAGTTATAGGGGCCATTAGGGCCACCAGGGGCCAGAAACAGAAAGAGGCTTAGCCAGTGCAGCTAGAGGCCTTTCTCAGTAATCAAATAGTAAATTTTGGATGTTTTAGACATTATGGAACTAATGGTGTGGTTTTTAGAGCCTGTGGAGCACTTTTGAAGGCAGGTTTGCTTCAGAGAAGTTCCAGGGGCCAGCAAGTGCTAGCAGGAGAATGAGGCCTATCCAGGGAAACCAGTAACCATTCTCAGCAAACCAATAGTATATTCTCACTATTTTGATAATTTTGAATCCATTGATGGAGTTTGCAGAATATTTGGAGGACTTCTGAAAGTTGAGATGCTCCAAAGAATTTTTTAGTGACCCTAGAGCCAAGGGGTGCCACTAGGTGTTGGAGGCGAAATCGGAGTAGCCGAAGGCCAATTTCTACAAGTGAATAGTCTATTCTGAATATTTTGGACATTTTGAATCCAATGAAAGGATTTTCAGAGAAATTTGAATACTTCTGAAGGTCGAAGAGCCACAGGTAATTTTTGGGCAGCCCAGGGCCATTAGTGGATGGAGGCCTAGATTGGGAAGCCAGTGCTCATTTTGAGAAAACGTTCAGTCTATTTTGGAGGTATGATATGTGCTTGAGATAGTAGGTGAGGTTTCAGGGACATAAAAATAATTCTAAGGGAGTTAGTGCCACTTCGAAGCTCAGGGAAGCTTAAGGGCATCGATAGAAGGAATCAAGTCTAAGGGAACCTAGATATTTCTTCAGAGTGATGACAGCCATGACAGGGGTATGATGGTATTCTAAACCTATTGGTTCAGTTCAAATAACCATTGGAGTTGATTTTGTAACTTGTAAAAGAATATTTTCATCATAATCCCATAGAGCCAATTCAGTTCACAAAAGCTCAAGGAGACGTAGCCCACGATATTCGGGTGAACTCCTATATTAAATTTTTTGTTATGTGTTGTTGATTATTTTCTGCATTGTATGGTTGTCGCACATGTTTAATATCAGAAAAAACAAATGGTTTTAAAGCACTTAAACAGTTAAAAAACATACACCTGTTTCAAGTATAAATTTCCGCACAAGTCAAGTATAAGCTAGATATTTTATCTGTTTAATTGAGTGGGAGGTTCTTGAAAAGAATAACAAGTTATCCAACCCATTTTCAGATCAGGATCCCCCTTCTTTGTGTGGGAATATATGCTGAGGAGAGTGAAGAGAGCCCTCAAAATCTGGGCTAAAGCCCTCCCTTCTCCGACCGAGTCAAAGCGGGCTACCCAGGCATGCTTGGAGAGTCATAAAAAAATGGAAGATATGGACATCTCAAAGGACAGCCTAACCTTGGAAGAGGAGCTCCAAGTTAATATTCATAAGGCTTGCATCTGGGAGGAGAAATTCTGGAGACTTAAATCTCGCAGTCTGTGGCTACAAGCTAGTGACAGGAATACCTCCTTCTTTCATAAGTAGACTCAAGCTAGAAGAAGCTTCAATTCTATAGTGGAGATAACCTCAGGAGACCAATCCCTCTCTGACTTTGTCAACATCAAAAAAATTTCCCATCATCATTTCAAAGACTTTTACATAGAGGATAAGCAAGCAAGTCTCAGCTCTAACCTGCTTGATTTGGTCCTCTAAAGGTCATGCCCAAATGAATGTTATACTGACTGCTCCTGTCACCATCAATGAAATCAAGCAAGCCATTGATGAAATGGATCCAGACAAGGCTCCTGGGCCGGATGGTTTTACTGATCGATTTATTAAAGCATGTTGGAACATTGTCAAAAAGGACCTCTACAAGATGATCTTAAAGTATCAAACCTGCCACAAGCTTGGGGGCAGCACCAACTCGGCCTTCTTGGCCCTTATACCTAATGAGAAGGGTGCCATTTCTTTCAACATATTCAGGCCAATTTCTCTCTGTAACGTTGGCTACAAGCTCATCACTAAAGTCATGGCAAACAGGCTGAAAGGCCTTCTTCCAGTAATCATTCCTGATAATCAAGGGGGATTTGTCAAAGGTATTCATCTAACTGATAATTTCATCCTTGTTCAAGAAGCGATCCATTCAAGCATCCAAACATGAGAAAAAAGGCATGGTTATCAAGTTGGACCTGGCTAGTGCATTTGACAGAGTTAGGTACAATTTTCTCTTTGCAGTTATGCAAAAAATTGGGTTTGACTGTCGTTTTATAAGCTAGGTCAAGGCCTACATTACGGAACCATGGATTTCCCCACTTGTCAACGGGTGTGTTGTTGACTTCTTCAAGGCAAGTCGGGGGATAAAGTAGGGATGCCCTCTATCCCCCCTTCTCTTTGTCATTCAAGCCTCTGTCCTCGATTTTATGCTAGAGAAAAGACAAAACGATCAAGAGCTTATGGGTCTTAGAATCGCCAGGGGAGTAAGAGACATCAACCATGCACTCTTTTTTGATGACTCCATCCTTCTAGGGGGTGCTTTCTCCACCTCAGCCTCCCACTTCAATCTGGAGCTTGATCACTACTGCCCCGATTCTGGGAGTGACTTAACACGGGAAAATGTTTCATTTATGCTTGGAACCTTTCTGGCCTTGATCTAAGCACGATCACCAAGATTTTTGGCTTCAAAGGCTCCACGAAATGGGTGTCTTTTAAATACCTTGGACTAACAATATTTCAAGGTTGCCTGATTGGGAGAGACGGGTACCCCTTGCTAGACAAATTCAAGCTCAAAATGCAAGCCTGGGGCACATCGTGCCTCAACCTGGCAGGTAAGACTGTTCTCATTAAGTCAATCCTTAATAACCTTCCAATATTTCAGATCTCTTTTTTGTTGGCTCTAGTGTGCATCCTTAGCAAGATGGAGCAATCCATTCACTCTTTTTTATGGAAGAGAGGGAAGAATAACACTAAGAGAATTCCATTGGTTAGCTGGAATAAGATAGCTATGCCGCTGCTGGAAGGTGGCCTCCACTTAAAATACCTCAGGGAGCACAATATCGCTCTGGGGGCCAATATCTTATGGCGGCAGGTAGCAAGGAATCCGGGTTGGGCACATATTTCTTTGTGGAAAAAATACAGCTTTGGAAAGCGCCTTCGTGGCCTGGAGAACTTCCAAACTGATCGACATGGCTCCCCGATCCATCAATTGTGCAAGTGTGCTCTCCTGTTGCTGTGTGATCGCTTGTACTGGATTCCAAGTAATGGGAAGTAGATCAGCCTGTGGGAGGATAGGATCATGAACGCAGAAGAAATCGGGGATGATCCTAAGCTGCGACAACTAAGAACATGGATGATTGCAGATGGTCGATGCACGATGTGGGACATTTCAGAGTGGGACAGCAAAAACTGGGCAGGGTGGAAGAAGATAGAGATGCATGCCCATTTGGAGCAAGCGTGGGCCAAATTAATGGTAGCATTGGCTAGGAAAGCCCCCCTAAATGCAAGGAAAAAAGACAGAAGGGGTTGGGGTTCCTCGAAGGGATGCTACTCCGCAACAGAAGGCTACAGGTGCCTTAACGCCATTCCCACTGTCCCCCGCAACCCTGCGATTTGGAAAGGGATTTGGTAGGTTAAAATCATTCTGAAGATTGACATGTTCACCTAGAAGCTGGGGCACAACAATATCGTCACAGCTAAAAATCTGCAATGTCGTGGCTTCCATGGTCCCTCCCGGTTCCCGCTCTGTCAACAACAGGAGGAAAATTCGGTCCACATCTTTCTCGATTGCCTCTACGCTCGGGACATTTGGAATGAAATATTGCTGCTTTGGAACAGTAGCCCCATCCTCCCAATCACCATCATGGGTATGTTGTCTAATTGGGGAGACCTGTTTCCTAAGTACTTCCCCGTGAGAGGTTGGACAAACGAGGGGTGGATGATTATCCCTAAGCTCATTTGCTGGAAGATTTGGCTTGAATGAAACAATCGGATCTTTCAAGAGAAGGCACTAAGCCAGAAACAAATCATTGTGAAAATCAGAACCTTATTCAAAGAAATAATGCAGGCCAAGGTGAACCAAAAGTGGGTTTGTAGCTTAAACTAGCAAGGTAGGGATTGGTGCCAGCAACTGGGACTAAACCTTCCCACTGGGCACAATATGGAGAAGTCTGGTTTTTAAACTTCCATGGTTATAGTTATTGTTATCATAAATCGGATTATCCATGGTATCAAAGAAGACTTGTCGACGTTTTGAATCCCAACGGGGATCCATCTTCAGAACGAGAAAGAATGAATGAAAAATGGAGAAGTGCAGAGAAGAATGGAAAATCAGATTAGAGGATGAGGACTTCGACAAATGGATAAGAAGTACAGATATCCACACTATATTTTTTTACGGCGCAGCAAAGGGGAATCCGGGGAAGGTAGGAGGCGGGGGAATTATCCGCTACCCTTTAGACCAAATAATTTCCCACTTTTCCTAGGGTTTGGGGCTCACTTCGAACAATCAAGCGAAAGCCATGTCTCTCCTCCAAGGCTTGAAACAAATGAAAAAACATGGAATCAAGGAGGCTCGAGTAATTGGAGATTCACAAAGCCTCATTGGCTTGATTGTGACAAAATCAGTCCCTAAAGACCTCCATCTACAGCGGTCGTGTTGAAGGTTGCAACAAGAAACAGTGAAATGGGCATCTGAAAACAAGATCCTTGATCCTAGTACAAATTAAGCACCTACACTAGGTGGGGCCCACACAGGCTATTTTTAGGTGTATGTCTATTTTTAGAATGTTGAGAAAATTCTATTTATAGCGGGAGTCTATTTATAGATGGTTGAGCAAATTATATTTATGGATGGGCGTCTATTGTTGGAATGCATGTGCGAAGTCTGTTCGTGGAATGCATGTCTAAAAATAGAATGCATGTCAGTTATTATTATCTCTTAATAATAATTGGACAATAAATATTAATATATTCTCTTGAAGCACTTGATTTCGGTTAACTGATGTGGAAAACCAGTTAACTGAAGGAATTTTGAGTTCTAAGGTTGGTTGGTGGGACATGCAAGTGGACTTAGTTGTAACTAAGTGATACAAAGTTGTAACATAGTTGGATGTGTAGTTATGTGAATTGTAAAGTAGTTAAACTTAGTTGTGCTAGTTGTGAATGGTTGTAACTAAAGATACACTAGTGAGAGATCAGTGAATTAAATATTAAATTAATTCACATGGAGTGATCTCACATGCAACTGAAGATTTACTACTGTTAACTACATGCATGTCAGATCCAGTGGAGACCCAGTTGAGAGATAGGTGAAAGGGACAATTTGACTATCAGTTGTGACATTTAGTGGGTGCACCAATGCAACCACACACACATTGGAGATGCGAAAGAGGATTGCGCAGTCAAGGCAAGGAAGTATCTCATTCATTCAGAGATTGTGATCAACAGGGATTGCGCAATGGAGGCAGGTTGTCAAGAGGCAGTAAATTGGCGCATGTATTTGCCAATTTTTGTATGACAGTGTGAGACGATTGTATATTGTACTGAGAGCTCTTGGATTAGAGTTTTGTATGATATTGTTTCATGATCCATGATATATACATAATATATGATAGTGGGGTTTTTAGCTTTATTCTTTCCCGGTAAAAACATCTGTGTTATGTGTGATTGATATTTCTTCATGTTTTTGCAATTAGCGATTAAATTTCCACAAAGATTTAAGTAGAAGGGTTCGGTATTTAACAATGGAATATACTTGTTATATCAGGAGAATCAAGGCAATACATAATTGTATTAAAATTTCTACAGGTCGTTCGCTCGCATCAATAAGCTGATCGTGTCCTTTGACAGACTTCAGTTCTTGCATGTCCTTCGGAAAAATAACAAAGATGCGGATCTTGAAGCCAACATTGTTGTCTCTTCACAAGCGGGATCCCTCCTCTGTGAAGAGGGGGATTCATGGGATCCTCTGCCTTAGCCGACCCCTCTCCTTTGTCATGTATTTTTGTCTCTTGTTGCAGCAATTTGTTTGTATTAGAAGGTTTGCTAGTCTCTGGGAAATTGCAAGATTGACTGTAAGAAGCAAAGTAGGTGAATTTTGCTTGATCGAAAACCCCCTAGACATTGGGTCTCCAGATGTAATACCTCCGAGCATAAGCCTCGGACCTTTCGAATCAATATAATATAATCGTTTATGTTAAAAATATATGTGTGTGCTTGTGTTCATTTTTATTTATTTTTTAATGTTTTTTAGTTATTTTAATTGTGATTTTTTTTTCAATATATATTTTTTATTTTATTCTAAGAATAGGCTTTCGCCAGCCCTGTCGTGTGGCCGCCGGGGGTCGGTAGAGCTGGCCAAGCTCCGTCGGCGACCCCTCGAGCCACCCAGCGGGGCTCAGAGCCGATTCTAAGAATCAGCTGCCCCCCCAGCCAAGTTTGAGAATCGCCTTTCAGCCCCTCGGGCCCTTGGGTTGGCTTAACCCGATTCTCAGAATCGGGTTGAGCCCGCCCATGGGGCCAAGGGGCCACATTGCGGACTCAATCCGATTCCGAGAATTGGGTTGATCCCACCCAAAGGCTTGAAGGCCACATTTTTTTTATTTTTTGATATATTTGTTATTAATTTTTTTAAATTTTTAATTTGTTTTTAGTTATTATTTTTTATTTTTTATGTTTTATTAAGTTATTTTAACTTTATTTTAATTTTATTTTAATTTTAATTATATGTGTGTTTATTTTTTTGTTTTTTAATAATTTTAATTGTGATTATTTTTTTAATTTGTTTTAGGTTTTTTTTTACGTTTTTCCTTAGATATTTTAATTTTATTTTTTTCAATGTTTATTTTTTTATTTTTTTCTCATTTATTTCAAAATATATATATATATATATATATATATATATATATATATATATATATATATTATAATTGTTTTTTATTTTTAGTTGTCTAATATTTTTATTTTGAATTTTGAATTTTTTTACTCTCTTTATTTTTAAATTTTATTGATTTTTGTTTTTTTTTAATTGCCTAATAAAGTAATATTTATTTATTTTTGTTTCTTTAGCTAATTTTGTTTCTTTAATTATATTTTTTATTGTTTAATTATTTATTTCTTTATATCTTTTATATTTTTTTCTTTTTTTCTTTTTCTTTTTATATTTTTATGTTTCATTTTTTTTTTGGTTTTTTTATATACTTTTATATATTTGATTTCTTGTTGTCATTTTCTTAATTTTATATATTTTTTCTAATATATATTTTTATTTACTTTTTTTTTTAACTTTTGTATTTTTTTTGTTTTTTGTTTTTTGTGTTTTTATTGTTTTAACCCTTGTTTTTATTTGTACATTTTTGTTTTCATTTTTCTTTTGAAATTTTAAGCTTTTTTGGAGTGATGATATTTTATCTTTTACATGGTATTTTTGGCACATAAAAATTGGTTTTCACTTCCATTTTTCAAACATGTTGAAAATTTACCTCTGAAATAAAAATGTTATTCCACTTTTCGTTTTGAGGGTGTTTTTGGCACATAAAATTTGGTTTTCATTGCCATTTTTTAAACATGTTGAAATTTTACCTCTGAAATAAAAATGTTATTCCAGCATCGCCACTTTTCGTTTATGAGCTATTTTTTCATGTTTTTTGGGGTTTTTTTGCTAGAGTTCCCGTTTTGAGTTTATGGTTATATTTTCATAGTTTACGTTGTTTTAGACAGACATGGTATGTTCTATGCTTAATGCAGTTTTACTTCAATCTTTCTTATAGGCCCGACACAATTTAAGTAAAACGCTGATAGAACATAATAATAGATCAACTAAAGACAAGCCAATAAATATAGATCAGAATTTACAATTCTTCTGTCCAACAAAGATAGAGAGAAGTGTGCATTACAATAGTCAATAGGATGCACCAACTAGCGAAGCCTTTCTCAACATCAGATCAGCCAATCCTCCAAGTGTCACACACACCCCTCAAAGACAGTTCCAAAAATTCAACGCTGGCCAACAGAAAAAGTCAATGCAAAAAGTCAACATTGGTCAATGTTGCAAATTAGGGCTTCGGTCAACGGTCTCTCTTTTCCTCGATCTTTGTGCCCTATAATGCGGCATCAAGAGATCGGAATTTATGCACTTGTTGGAGGTCAAATCTCCAAGTTTTTACGATGGTAAATGCTGGTCAACGCACTAGCAAAACAACCCTAAAACAATCTGCACTTTTTCCAAGCTTCAACTCCACAAGTGTGAGAGAAAGAGGCCTCCAAAGGTTGATCGAACCAATCAAATCACAAGAGATAATGTGTGATGAGTTGATGATAAAATGATCTCCAAGTCTCTCCAATTTATATCCATTAGTAAGGGTGTGTGACACATCTATTGGGCTTGCAAGCCTACATTACAAATCTGGCCGACCTGCAGATGCGTGGAAAATAAAATCAAAATATATGTTCTGCTCATCCAAAAAATACTATCTTTAAATAAATATTGCACCTCTCTGAAAGAGGAATCGACCAAAAATATAATCATCATCATATGAGCAGTGCAACATGGAGTTTGGACCTAGTTATTCAATATTATATGAACCACGTATTTCTTGGGTAGTTTCGGCACTTTGTCCTTGTCTTATTTGACGACATACTCATTTATAGCCGAACATGGGAGGAGCACCTTCAACATTTGGAGGTAGTAATATGCATACTATAGGAGCAACAACTGTATCTTAAGATGTCCATATGTGAGTTTGGATTGACATAGATGGTGTACCTTGGGCATGTGATTGGCCTAGAGGATGGAGTAAAGGTACACCAGGAGAAGATCAGGGCCATTTTTTATTGGCCAAAACCCAGGAATGTGACTAAGCTAAGGGGGTTCCTGGGCATTTGTACATACTACAGGATATTTGTGGAAGAAGGGGGCTTTTGAGTGGATGTAGGTAGCACTGGAGGCATTTGAGTGTCGCAATAAGGTCATGAGCAATTGTTTTGTTTTGGTTTTTCCTTATTTCACTCGACCATTTGTATTGGAGTGTGATGCTTCAAGTGAGGGACATCATGTTGACACAGGGAGGCCACCCCATAACCTTTGAGAGTAGAAAATTTCTACCCCATGACCGACTTCATTTATGACAAGGAGATGTTGGCCATGTTACAAGCCTTGGCCAAATTTAGATAGTACTTGGTGGGGAACCGGTTCAAGGTGAAGACTGATCACAACAATCATCAATTCTTCCTGGAGTAGCATACATTACAGGAGAGGCAACATAAGTGGGTGAGTAAGCTCAAGGCTTACGACTTTGAGATCGAGTACGCAAAGGGAAAGCACAACATAGTTGGAGATGTGATTTCCCAGAGGCCCTAATACTCTCTATGATGGAAATTGCACATGATTGGAAGACCCAACTCTTGGTTGAGTATTCCAAGGACAAACATGCCTATGAGATACTAGACAACACATATGGGGATGATAGATTATGGGTGATGGATGAAGTGAACTAATAAAAAGACTGAATATACTAAGTGTCGGGAACTCAGGTCAAAGAGAAAGTTTATGCTGGCAACTCACAACTGCCCTCTTGCAGTACATATGGGTTTTCTCAATACTTACCGTACCATCCGTGAGTGTTTCTCTTGACATGGGCTCAAGGGGTATGTGCTGAGGCACGTGCAAGAGTGCATAACCTGTCATAGGAACAAGGTGGATTTGTCACACCCGACCGGTCTATTATAGTCTCTTCCCATTCCGGAGAGGAAGTGGGAGAGTGTGTCCATGGACTTCATCACAAGAATTTTGACAATACAAGGGAGATATTGAATCCACGTGGTGGTAGATCACTTGACTAAATTTTCCCATTTCTTTCCGATCCCATCGAGATATTCAACCTCACAGGTGGTTGAGTTGTTCTTTCAGGAGGTGTTTCGATTGCATTGGCTCCCAAAGAACATAGTCAGTGACAGGGACAGTAGATTCATGGGGGCCTTCTAATAGGATTTGTTCCGGCCAATGGGAACCAAGCTTATACCAAGCACCAACTATCACCCACACACGGATGGGCAGACTAAGATAGTGAACAAATGGCCAGAGGGTTACATGCACAATTATGGCACGAGAAAACATAGGGCGTGTGTGAAGTGGCTACACCTGGGAGATTTTTTCTACAACACTACTTACCACATGTCGATTGGTATGTCTCCCTTTCAAGCACTTTATGGTTATGATGCACTTTCTTTTTCTGACATGATATTTGGACATAGCAGGGCCCTAGAGGCAAAGGATTGGGTCCAAGAGAGCCAAGAGATTCTCAAGGTTCTTAAGGATAACTTGTAGGTAGCACAAAATCAACAAAAGGTGTACGTCAATAAGCATAGGGTTGAGAGACAGTTCGAGGTAGGGGACATGGTCTACCTACGTTTGTAGCCTTTCTGACAACCTTCACTAAAGAAGAAAGGGGCGAAGAAGCTCAAGCAATGCTTCTATGGGTCGTACAAGGTGACAAGGAGATTTGGAGAGGTAGCTTACGAGCTGGAGTTACCCCCGAAGAGAAAAATTCATAACATATTTCATTTCTCTTTCCTCAAAAAGGCGTTGGGGAAGTAGGTTACAACAATCAATGAGTTGCCTCCATTGGATGATGAGGGACACCTGAGACCATTTTGGAGGCCAGAGAGAGGAAGCTAAGAAACCGGGACATCCGAGAGCACTTGGTCAAGTGGAAATACTTGACAGTTGAGGATGTGTTAAAATTGGAAACTAGAGCCAAATTCCACTTTGGACCGCTCCTATGAGGAAGATGATTGTAACATTGGATTCCTCTTTTCGAGAGGATCAAAATTGACCTAAATATCACTAAATTTGAATAAGGAAAAGTATTCACTCACTCAAATGAAATTTCATAAGGCATGACCCAATTTAGGCGAGAAAAAAATGAAAATTGAAAATTTGAATTTCCCTCCTCGAGTAATCAAGTTGGCCTACCCAAGAAGGATATAAATAACCTATCCTAGGAACTTTGTTATTCATTCTTCTCTCTGAAGTAGCCGCAGAAGAAGGTGATTTCCAGCGAAGGACATGAAGGCAATGTTGGTTTCAATTTAGTCATCTTCAAGGGGAAAGTTCCATAGGATGGAGGACGAGAATGGTTTGGGCACATTTATGATTTGTCTTGTGCATTTTATCTTCAACACATGTCTGAGTTCAAGTAAATAGAAGCCACACCTATTAAGGGTGATTTTGATGACAATTTGGGATTGTTGTGAAGGTGTCATTGTCCTTGAAGCCATTCTCACTAGTTTGGGTCACCTACAGCTAGGCCACAGGGCTTAAGAACCCTGTCCTGGAAGCCAAGAACCTACAACAAGAAAGCCACGGTCAGGTCTTCTTTATCATGAGGTTTTGTAGTGGGTTTTGAAGCCTAGAAGAAGGCTTATGGGCTACAAGCATTTGAAGGGACTGGTTGAAGGTAATTTTCAGTCTAGTAAAGGTATTTAAGGTCATGGATGGGGTAGTTGTTGACTGTGTTTATTCCCTATTCAGTTCTACCAGAATTGCAGAGAAGACACAAGCCCTTGGAGCCTACACCAAACATCATATTTGGAGCCTTGTAGGAGCCATCCTCTTGTCTAAGGGCAGTTGTATTAAACCTTCTCATTAGAAATTCATTCTGATTTTGAAGTATAGTATTCTCTCTCTCTACTAAACATTTGACATTAATGATAAGAAGAATTGATAAGGTTTTTCCCCATCTTGGGGTTTTTCCCTGGCTTGAGCCATATTCGTGTGTTCTTTTGCCTTAGCTTGTCTTCATCTTTTATTACTTATGTTCTTTCATTAGTTACACTTATGATTAATGATATTGTTAGTGGATTAATGGGAAAATGATGTAACTAACCTAAGCTAAGAACATGTTAACTCAAAATTAACATGGTATCAAATCCAGGTGAGGACAAGCCCAAGCTTAAGATATTGCGATCTCTAAGAAGCACCTAAGGAATTTCAGAAAAAGTCACCTTCATACCTCTGTGGTAGGACAAGTCCGAATTCAAAAAGGACAATCTGTGACATTATCTTAAGGCCTTCTACAAGCCCTAATCAGTTAACTTGGGCACAAATTCAAAGAGAAGCTCAGTCATTACAAAAAAAATATGGAAGTCATCAAGGTATGTTTCATAATTTATGAGGTGTTCTTTTAAGTGGTTTCAAGATATTTTCAGAGGTATATTTAGCAGCAAAATTTTAGAAGGAGATGTTTCCCATCAAGATCCTTGTCTGGAATTTGAGGTATCATAGTAACATAAAATAATTTATATGTCAAGAACTCCTAATCCCTTGGCCTGGTGGAGTTAAGAAAACTCAGAGTTTACTATGATCTGAATTCATCAGTACTGTGGAAGATTGAGTAAATTGGTTCCTATTCTTTGAAAAAATAGTAAAAAGTATTGTTGGAATTACTGTAGTATCACTGTAATAATAAAATGCTAATCCCAACCTTTGTTCTACAACAAAAATCTCAGAATTATTTTGATGTGTGGAGCTCTATAAATAGTGACCTTATCCTACAATTATGACATCAAAGCAAAAGCCTAATATATTGTGATTCCGACTCCTTTTGGACGTCATAAGGCAGTTGATCTCTGCAAGACCAAGCTCCAAGTTTCACCATCTTCTGTGATCTTCATCACAAAACAGCTAAATATTTTGGTAGAATTTCCCTTGTTTCAAGACACTACATGTCTATGAAAGGTCTGGCTCAGATCTTGTTTTTAAGACCTTCATTCTTGTATCCCTCTTAGGGCACCACTCCAAATAAATCTCTGCAATATTCTAGGATTAAATGCCACAAGAAGATCAAAAGTTTCAGGCAGTAAGAGGACAACAAAGTTGAATAGAACCGTGGTTCCTCCTTTACAATGAAGACCTACTGTTCCTATGCAAACTTGTGCAACTCCATTTGAAGGGCAGCCTGATCTCAGTTCTAGACAAATTGTAAAGCAACTACCGAAGTCTACAAATTATTATTTTTTGCTTTAGGCCTTGTTCTTAATAAGAAGTGTCAGTCTTGAAGCTTGTAGACCTAACGCAATCAACCTGAAGTATGGAAGTCTGATACATATGTTACGGTGATATCTAACAGATCATTGTGTGCAAATTCAAGATGTAAAAGTGTTCTGTAACAAAGATAGCCCTTGTCACATATATATACATATATCTTCTTCGGGGATTGCCTACAAGCCAACCTACATAGAATATTGAGCTCGGTGACAAGCACTGTGTGAGCATCTCTATTCAATGGAAATCTGGAATAACTTAAGAAGCCTATGGAGGATATATATATTTGTTCGAGCAAAATTTTAGCCCTCTTAAAGATATTCTAAACAGGTTTTATTTTCGTTGTTAAATTAATAATAAATCTACATACATCGATCGAGTGACCAAGAATATGACCTGGAATACACTCTTAGTATGGTTTTCATAAAAGTTATGATAAGATTCATGTGATTTGTTGATCAGGTTTTTGGGCCTTGATTTGTCCACAATGCAATGAAACATATCCTAATCAGTTGTGCATGATGATAATAGAAAAATAATTGAAGTGCATTATGACCTTTCTAAAATTTCTGGGAACCTTTTTTGAACTTGCCAAGGTTCTGATCAGCATCCCTTTTTCCTATAGAATGCATCCATGTGCTAAGGATTATTTATGTGTATATTTTCTCTCTAAGAAAGACTTGGGATTATTCATTATATTTTTGTGTATGAACATCTTTACAACCAGTGAAAAGAGTAATAACACTGCATGACTAACCAAGTTTATATATATCAATGCTGCAGTATATTGGGGATGACAGTTTAAATCAGAGTCTTGGTTTCTATGTCATGATAATGTAGTGCTTTTGTATTAATGCCTAGAAGCATAAAACCTTATCATCTTAAGGCAAGTCTATTGGCATCATCAAGAAAATATCTCAATTAAGATATATGGATAGAGACAGTTGAATACTCAAAGTTCTAAAGGGAATTTCTAGTTTGTCACTACAAATTGTTGAGAGTTGAATCATATATTATAGTTCTGAAATGCAGAGTAGTTCTAGATATAATAGAATCCATGACTTGAAGGATTTAGTTCTCAAAGACCCTAGTATGTTCTTCAGTGATCTAATTGGAAAATTGAAAAACATCGGTATGAATATTTTGTAGAATACATGATGGTTTCTACATGTGTTGCAAAGCTAACTTTAGAACCAAATATTTACAAATGGTCTATTGAGTAAAAGTGCAGGAAGTTTCTATTGATGCTAAAAAAGTTGCTATTGATGTTGACAACCTTGTATTGCAGACCGACATGGTCATCAAATCATTTTGGTGATTATTTATGTATTGATTATGAGCACAGAAGAATCCATAACAAAATATAGGACAGGTTTCTAGTGGCTCTATGATTATGTTCTAGGAAGGTCAATCTCCCTACATTCAGAGGGACCTATGGAAAATCTCCCTACAAATGGTCTATTGAGTAAAAGTGCAGGAAGTTTCTATTGATGCTAAAAAAGTTGCTATTGATGTTGACAACCTTGTATTGCAGACCGACATGGTCATCAAATCATTTTGGTGATTATTTATGTATTGATTATGAGCACAGAAGAATCCATAACAGAATATAGGACAGGTTTCTAATGGCTCTATGATTATGTTCTAGGAAGGTCAATCTCCCTACATTCAGAGGGACCTATGGAAAATCCATCATAATTGGATTACTCAGATGCAACTAATGATGAAGTCTGCATATCTATCTGAAGCAAGGCTTCAGAGGGAGCCTTAGAGATGACTATGACCCAAGCAGTATGACAAGAAAAGTAGCTAAGACTTGGGAGAAACGATTGAAAATACAGTTTTAATAATGTTTGTTATAAGTCTTTCATATCCTGATGAAATGGAAAACCACTAATCCCCAGTTTTCCTGTGCCTCATTTATTGGTAGCTACTCAGATATTCTGATATTGTATCGATTAGCAGAATGATGATACATTACTTGATTATGTTGGTTTGAGAGCTCCATTAAGCTGAATGCATGACTTAATATGAAGCCACTCTATTAAAAAATCTCTTCAGTGAGCCATTTGTGAACTTCGACATTGCAGAATAATATTCTAAGAATCCATTATTTCACATACCTCTCCATATGGTACAACAAAGGACATTCATGTCGTAAGACATGTTTTGAGCAAACATATCTCATGATGAGTAGGTTGTCTGATGGACAATGTGCACCTTGAAAAGACTAGTTTAGGTTGTGGTCTTCCCGAGTAAGAAGGAGTAAGAATAGTTGCAGAGGATTACTAAGTACTACCAAAGTCTTTGTTGTAAATCAATATGTTTTCTATACATTTGTACACTAGTGAATGGAGCGATGAGGCTCTCATTGATCCAATTTTGATTTCTAGGAAGAAATTTGGCACTATTCCCTATATGAAGGGATTCTTGGTTGAAGAATTGAGCTCTAGGAACTCTTGGGGGCTTGGGGTACTTACTGAGCTATAAGCAATAATAGGGTGAGTGGTTCACCTTCCCCTAGTGGTGCTCTATGTACAGGGTGAGTGGTTCACCTTCCCGTGACCTTCCCCTACAGTTAATGGCATGCACAGGATAAGTGGTTCACCTTCTCCTATGGCATATGAGCAATATGAGTGGTTCACCTTCTCCTGCGAGTACCCCACTGAGAGATGCATATAGGAATCTGTTGACATGTCAGTGGGATGTGGTTCATCCTTTCCCCACATGTAGGATGCTCATTCCTATGATTGATGGATCACATGTCGGTGGGATGTGGTTCGTCCTTTCCTCATGTATAGGATTCTTCCTACTATTGTTGGTTTGCATGCTTGTAGGACGTGGTTCTTCCTTTCCCTACTCTCGATGTTTTTCATGCCTATAGGAGGTGGTTCATCCTTTCCCTACGATGATTGTGATGTGTGACTGTAGGAAGTGGTTCATCCTTTCCCTACGTGTGATTATGATGTGTGTTTCTAGGATGTGGTTTCACTGTTCCCTACGAGTGGTTGTGAGCAGGATGTGATATGTTCTTTCCCTGCTGATGTTCTTGCATCATCCTACCCATGAAGTCCGGGACACATGGGAAGTACCTCTCATCTGGCCAATCAGTTGGGAAATGAGGATAGGGACCATAGCACTACCGATGGATGGATCATGTATTGCCGTACTCAATACGCTAGGATGTATGGTGTTCAACAAACTGATCTAGGACCAATTGAGTTTCTACCTCGGAACTAAATTTTGTTAGTAGAGAGTGGCAAGGTCTTGTGACTCACTTTCGATCAATTCTTCTTTATTTTTCATATCAATGTTCAGCAAAGCAGAGATGAGATTCAGAGATGGTTCATGCTGGATGGATTGAGGGGTGTAATTATCCCTAGTTGAGAGGGAGTGTTAAAATTGGCAACTAGAGCCAAATTTCACTTTGGACCGCTCCTATGAGGAATTTGATTGCAACATTGGATTCCTCTTTTTGAGAGGATCAAAATCGACCTAAAGATCACTAAATTTGGATAAGGAAAAGTATTCATTCACTCAAATGAAATTTCATAAGGCATGACCTTATTTAGGCAAGAAAATTTGAAAATTTAAAATTTTAATTTCCCTCCTTGAGTAATCAATTCAGCCTACCCAAGAAGGATATAAATAACCTATCCTAGGCACTTTGAAATTCATTCTTCTCTCTAAAGTAGTCGCAGAAGAAGGTGATTTCTAGCAAAGGAGATAAAGGCAAGGTTGGGTTCAATTTAGTCATCTTCAAGGGCATAGTTCCATAGGATGGAGGATGATATTGGTTTGGGCATATTTATGATTTGTCTTGGGAATTTTCTCTTCATCATAGGTCTGAGTTCAAGTAGATAGAATCCGCACCTGTTAAGGGTGAGTTTGATGATAGTTTGGGATTGTTGTGAAGGTGTAATTGTCCTTGAAGCCATTCTCACTAGTTTAGGTCACCTACAGCTAAGCCATAAGGATTAAGAACCCTATCTTGGAGGCCGACAACCTACAACAAGAAAGCCACAGTGAGGGTTACTTTATCATGAGGCTGTGTAGTGGGTTTTGAAGCCTAGAAGAAGGCTTATGGGCTACCAACATTTGAAGGGAATGGTTGAAGGTAATCTGCAGTCTAGTAAATTTATTTAATGATGTGAATGGCGTAATTGATGATTGTGTTTATTCCATAGTCGGTCCTACTAGAATTGCACAGAAGACATAAGTCCTTGGTGCCTACACCAAACATCAGATTTGCAGCCTTGTTGGAACCATCCTCTTGTCTAAGGGTAGTGGTATTAAACCTTCTCATTTGAAAGTCATTCTGACTTTGAAGTATTGTGTTCTCTCTCTCTTTGCTGAACATTTGACATTAATGATAAGAATAATTGATAAGGTTTTTCCCCATCTTGGGGTTTTTCCCTCACTTGAGCCACATTCATGTGTTCTTTTGTCTTGGCTTCTCTTCAGCTTTTATTACTTATTTTATTTCATTAGTTACACTTATGATTAATGATATTTCTAATGGATTAATGGGAAAATGATGTAACTAACCTAAGATAAGAACATGTTAACTCAAAATGAACAAGATTCCATGTGGGAAAACAAGCAGAGTTTGCAGCACCCAGTTTTACAGTTGCTTGGGGATAAGTAACATTTGGGAGGGGAGAACTGTAATATCCTTTCCTAAATAATTTTTTCAATAGTACCACAAATTTTAAATTTTGCTATTTTTTTGGGCCTAAGATAATTTTGGAGAGGAAACATAGGACAAGGGGGTCGAAATGTTTGCCTTAGTGGAATGTGGGGGCCACCTCCCCAACTAATATGCACTCCTTGAGGAGAGAGAAATAGTATGGCCAAGGGAAGAGTTTTGAATTGCCTAGTGAGGGACCCACATGGAGGACATGAACATAAATTATAAATAGGAGAGAGGAATCAACATTTGAGGCATTTTGATAACTTGAAAATTGAAGTGTTTCTCTAGTTGTTTAGTAGAGTTACATAGTGTTGTTCAACACAAGAGTTTCCCAAGGAGGAAGCTCAACCTTTCTTCGGTGGAATCTGAGGTGAACCTAGGAAGGATTCTTCATAAGTTTCAGGAGTTGGAGAGAGGGCCACGCATGTGGTACGGTTTCCGGGAAACTCAGGCACAATTCAGGAGGCCACGCAGAGAGTTGAGGAGGAAGAGCTGGAGTTGGGAGCTGTAGCATTGTCAAACTAATTTTTGGTCAATTCTAGGAAAAAGGAGGAAGATTTGCAAGGGTAGAATTCAACATACAACATCAAAATGATTTTCCAAAGGAGAAACTACGTCATCCTACTCAGAAACTATGCAATCATTGTGGAGGCACAATTGTGGGGTGACTTGTGAAGGGATTTTGAGAGTTGTATTTCTTGGGGTTGGTTTGGGGTGCAATTGAGAAGAATTTTCCAGCCATTTTGGGACATTCATTCCAGCATCAGTCACAGTTCTATTTTTTCTGCACTTAGAGGAGGGTCAAGCAATTTAGGGCCATTTTTGGAGCATCAAAACCAAGGCAAACCCTTTCTGGGTTTTTCTGGGTTTTTGACAATGATTCCTGAATAATTTATCAAAATTTTTTGAGCAGTTAGTGTTGATATTTTTGAGTGTTGGGGTAGCATCAAATGTTATCTAGATCTCAAACTTTGTGGAGGGACTAGAGTACATGAGATATCCAAGACCGAGAAAGGGATTTGAGAAATATTAATTAATTAATATTTTTAATTAAGGACCCTGAGTCTAACTTAGGAAAATTAAAAGATTAAAGGTAATTAATTTAAACATGTGATGGAAATGACTTAAGTCACATGGATCAAGCTTTCTTTTAATCTTAGCCATCGATTCAAGATTAGATAACGACCATTGGTTTCCCAATGAGAAAAGTATAAAGGAACGGCTTGGGGTCAATTGGAGAACACACATAGAGGCAGAGCATCGAGACTAAGTTGGAATTCTAAGGCGTGGTTTGCTAATAATGTCTAGAAGTGTTTCAGCTGCAGCGAGGGGTAGTATTGGCGAGAGGGATGATATGATCCCAAGCCAAGAGTCAGCAAGAGGGAGAGAAGCAGCACTCAGAGCAGTGCAGAGGCAGCAGCAGCTACATAGCAGTTGCGCAGCACAGAGGGCTTCAATGCTACGCAGGTCCTATGCAGGCCCAGAACGGGCAGCACAGAGGCAGCAGGAGGCCATCAAGGCTTACGCAGGCCCAACTACAGTGGTGCAGGGACAATGTAACCTAGTTTGGGGTTACGCAGGCCTCTCCTGAGTAGCGCAAAGGCACACGCAAGATAGAAAAGCTGACGCAGAGGACTTGAGAGCTGTGTTGGGGTTTCTGAAGACAGAAAAGCGATAAGTTGTGTAAATCCCATTTGAGGGTGTGAATCAGTCCAGTTTTCTATCTCCAAAATGGAGGTATTGTTGTTGATTTTTTCTCTGTCGGGTTAACCAGTAAGGTGCCTAGATCTGTTGTACTTAGAATCTACTTAATAATAAAAACCCTCCAGCAGCTAGAAGATCGATTTTCCCGCATTGGATTTTTTTTAGGACAATTGTCCAGAAAATCTTGTGTCACTTTTTCTATGTGCATGTATTCAATTTAGGTCTATATCTGTGTAGGTTTTTAAATTGTTTACTTCGATGTTAATACTAAACATTTAAGATTAACAACTTATATAAGTAGGAGAAGTAAATCACGTTTTAACAGTAGGGTTTCTGCATAAGTAATATTCAGAAATTTTCACATTTAGGGGGGGGCTAATTAGGGTATAAACACAACCAACAATGCAAAAATCACGAGGCCAATGCATATTTTTAGTGGGAAAATTCCAGCAATAGTTTTTCATTGATAAAACAAACACCCGAGGCTTGTAGATTGCCTTTTGAAAGCCAGGGTGCACATTTTTTTTATATTGTACTATAACAATATCTTATAATAAAATTTGCCCATTTTGGTGTGTTCGGAGCATTTCTATTTTATGTGTGTTTGTTGAAAAATATGTGTGTTTGGTTTATTGCATTTTTTTGTTATCACGGTTAATTTTTCCATTAGGAATATTACACCTTGAGAGGCTTGATCAACATATCAAGTCATATTTGAAAGAAAATTAAAGTAATCCTTGTATATCAAATGACATTCTTTAAAGCACACGTGAAGAGCCTAGGAGACACCTTCATCGAATGATAAAATGATAACATACTTTGAGCATCTTTTGAGTTGACAGTGGAGTGCATTCATGATAACATTAATTGAGCATGCTTCAAGACTTTGTTGAAACAACAATCACTCTTGAAGAATAGTTGAAGACCAACACTTGAAGAGTTTTTCTGTTGAAGCAATCACCCTTGGAGTATAGTTGAAGACCAACACTTAAAAACTTGTTTTGTTGGAGCAGTCATCCTTGGACATAGTTGAAGATCAACACTTGAATACATGTTCTGTTGGTGCAACCATAAAAAAAAATTCTCAAGCAGACATGAAGTTTTTGTAGAGGTATTTGAAGTTTCTGAAGCAGACATGAAGGCACTTTCCAGACCTATCTTGGATACATTTTTTAGAAGTATTTGAAGTTTTTTATGGAGGCTTGAAAAAGTATTGAAGTCACCTTAAGGGATTGAAGCAAACTGAGAGGGTTGGATCTGTAGAGGATTGGAGTCGTCATACAAGGTTGCAGCTTGGATTTGTAGATGAATACTAGAGTCCTCATTCATGGTTCAAGCCTTGAAGGAGTTAAAGAATTTGTTGTAAAAGTTGGAGCTTGGGTTTTTAGAGTCCTCAAATTCATTAATAAAATTATTTTCTTGTTGCACATCTTGTGTTTTGGTTTAATTGGTGATTTTAACTGGAATAATATAACAATTGTAAAGAACTATTGATTCAACCCCCCTCTCAATATTTCCAACACTAGCACACCTTACATTTTTTCCACCTTGCAATATCTTTATTGACATGCTAGAATTAATTTTCACAATGCAATGTTATTGTTGTGTTTTTGATAGAAGGAAATCTAACTGTGTTAGAGTTCCTTCACCTTGGAATGTTCTTCCTAGCAATGTGCTTGTGTTTGTGTTAAAACTAAATATAGCATGCACTAGATTTATTTTGGCATGCAATTTTGTTGTTGGTAGCATGCTTGTATTTGTGCTACATGTAAAGCTAACACTCGTTAAATTTATTTCACCTTTCAATGTTGTTATTGGAAAAATGCTTGTGTTTGGGCTAGAAACTATGCTAGATTTCTTTTGCTTTGCAATATTGTTGTTGTCTAGTTGGTTTTTTATGATATAAGGAAATCTAGCACGTGTTAGATTTCCTTCACCTTGGCAATGTTATTGGAAATGTGCTTGTGTTTGGGCTAGAAGTTGTGCTAGATTTATTTTTCTCTACAATATTTTTGTTGTCAATTTGGTTGTTTATTATAGAAGGAAATCTAGCATGTATTAGATTTCCTTCACCTTGGCAATATGCTTGTGTTTGTGTTAGAATGAAATATAACATGCGCTAGGTTTCTTTTGGCATGAAATGTTGTTGTTGGTAGTATGCTTGTATTTGTGCTACATGTAAAGATAACATGCATTAAATTTCTTTTACCTTGCGATGTTGTTATTGGAAATGTGCTTGTGTTTGTGATAGAAGTTGTTCTAGATATCTTTTTCCATGCAATGTTGTTGTTGGCAATCTGCTTTTGTTTATGCTAGAAGAAAATCTAACATGCTAGATTTCTTTCACCCTACAATGTTATTGTGTGCTTGTCTTTGTGCTATGCGTAAATCTAACACGTGCTAGATTTTCTTCACCTTGGAAATTTTTTATTGCCAACATGCTTCAATTTTGGCTCAAAAGAAATCTAGCATGCACTAGATTTATTTTTCACTGCAATGTGGTTGTTGAAAATATGCTTTTGTTTGCGCTAGAAGTTAATACACCATGTGCTAGATTTATTTTATCTAGAAATGTTGTAATGTGGTTGTGTTGTGCTAGAAGTAAATCTAGCATACATTAGATTTCTTTCACCCTCCTATGAGTTTATTGAAAATGTGTTTGTATATGCGTTAGAAGGAAATATAGTGTGCACTAGATTTCTTTCGCATTGCAATTTTGTTGTTGGCAATTCAATTGTTTGTGCTAGAAGGAAATCTAGTATGCGCCATATTTCCTTCACCACAATGATGTTATTGGCATTGTGCTTGTGATTGTGCTAAAAGGAAATCTAGCATGTGCTAGATTTCTTTTGCCCTAGAATGTTGTTGGTAATATGTTTGTGTTCATGCTATAACAAAATCTGGCATGGGCTAGATTCTTAAACCCTACAATGTTATGTGTTTACGTTGTTCTAGAAGTAAATCTACCACACCGGATTTCTTTTGTCTTGCATAAGGTATTTTTGATAATATGCTTGTTTGTTCTAGAAGTAAATCTAATATGCGGTATGTTTCTTTCACCCTACAATATTATTATGTGCTTTTGTTTTGGAGAGAAGGAAATCTAGCATGTGTTAGATTTCATTCACCTTGCAATGTTGTTATTGGTGACATGTTTGTGTTTGAGATAAAAGTACAAATAGCATGTTAGATCTAATTCACCTTGCAATATTGTGATTGGAAATATGCTTATGGAAAATCTAGCATGATATAGATTCCATTTACCCTACAATATTTATGTTTCCAATATGTTTGTCTATGGTGGGAGGAATTCTAGCATGCACTAAAATTTTCTTGCAATGCAATATTGGTGTTAGAAACGTGCTTATGTTTGTACTAAAATAAAATCTAGTATGCAATAGATTTTTTTCGAAATACAATATTGTTGTTGGCAACATGCTTGTAATTGTGCTAGAATGAAATATAACCTGCATTGTATTTCTTTTGCAATGCAATATTGTTGGAAATGTACTTGTGCTTGTGCTAGAAGGAATTCTATCATGCATTGGATTTCGTTTTCACTACAATGTTATTGTTGGCAATGTGCTAGAAGTAAATCAAGCATAGGTTAGATATATTCCACCTTGCCATGTTATTTTTGTAAATGTGATTTTGTTTGTGCTAGAAGAAACTCTAGAATGTGTAAGATTTCTTTTACTTTGTAATGTTTTTTTGAGTAACATGCTTCTATTTACGCTAGAAGCAGATTTAGCATGTGGTGGATTTCAAACGCCTTACAAAATTTTTGTTGGAAACGTGCTTATGTTTGTGCTAGATTTATTTGACCATGTAACGTTGCTTCCAGCAATATGCTTATGTTTGTAGTATAAGGAATGATATTGATTGTTAGCTTTCATTTGAGGTGCAATGTTGTTGTTCGAAATGGGATTCTACTTGTGATAGAAGGAAAGTTAGCACACATTATGTTTCCTTCATAATGTAATGTTGTTATTAGAAATATGTTTGTTGTTATGCCAGAAGGAAGGTTATATTGTGTTAAATTTCCTTCATCTTGCAATGTTATTGTTGAGAATGTGTTTGTGTTTGTGTTTGTGATAGAAGTAAATCTTGCATACGTTAAATTTTTTCGCAATGCAACATTATTGTTGGAAATGTGCTTGAATTTGTGTTAGAAGGAGTTATAGAATGCACTAGATTTATTTGTTCTTGTTCTGAAAGGAAAACTATCAAGATTTCACCATCACCAAGGTTAGTGCTCTGAAATTATTCTTGGCAATGCATTTGTGATTATGCAAGAAGGATACCTAGTTATTACTAGCTTTCTTCTAGACACCGTTACACTTATGCAACCAATCCTCAAGGGGTTACATTGTCTCAATAATCACAATGGTTAGATTTATAGCTTTTGATGTGCCCTTTTATTGAATTTGGAACAATTTATGGAGATCAATGATAGTGCAAAAGATAGATATATGTTGTTGTTGGCACTACATTTGTGCTTGAGTTGGAAGGAAAGATAATGGTATGGCTTTCCTTTTGGCACAAACACAATAATCCAATCATAATTATTTGATCCATGGAGAATAATGTGATCTTTGTATAACTTTGAAGTTTATGAATAAATGTATTATTGAAGTATATTATATTTTTCTTCCAATGCAAATGTATGCAACTCTAAAGTATCAAGCATAATTTTTTAACATGTATTGTTTTTTTCTTTATTTTGTTTTATAGTTATGAACTTCCAAAAAAAAATTCACTAATGTTTGGATGCATAAGATAAGACTCTTCCTCGTCAACATACAAATCTAGGAAAACTCAAATCTACACTTTTCGAGGACCTAAAGTTAACATCCCTTTGTATCCATCCTTAATAGTATGTCCTTGAATGTGTATAGGTAGGGAGTGCTAACATTGGAACTAAAAGTTTGTAAAATGAAATTTCTTTTCTTTTAGAATAAAAATGAGAATTATCTAGTATTTACAATACCAAAACTTTTATTTGGAAGAAAACCTCTAGTTCGCCTTTTGATTATCAAGTTCAAACATCAAACATCCTCACTAAGTGAATATAACTTCTCCTTTTCATGGGGCTTTTAGACATATTATGTAGCATCAATCTCAGAATTTCTTAGACTTTCAAAAGGACCATGTTTTGGTTCTTCAACTTCTACAAATTTCATATGATCATTATTCATGACATGCATTAAGACTACAAGTGCCATTTCTGAAGTTAAATATGAACTTCGTGGTTTGATATGAGATGATATTTGTCATTCAAAACTTTTATTTGGAAGAAAACCTCTAGTTTGGCTTTTGATTATCAAGTTCAAACATCAAACATCCTCACTAAGTGAAAAAATAATTTCTTCTTTTCATGGGGTTTTTAGACCTCTTATGTAGCATCAATCTTGGAATTTCTTAGATTTTAAAATGGAACATGTTTTGGTTCTTCAACTTCTACAAATTTCTTATGATCATTATTCATACACATGCATTAATACTACAAGTTTCATTTTTGAAGTTAAATAGGAACTTGGTGGTTTGATATGAGCTTATATTTGTCATTCTATGATACTATCTACATCTCTAATTGCATGGTCTTCATATATGTTTTTTGTGTAATCTTCATGTAAAGTACTTTTTGGTAGTAGGCACTAGATGGTGGGGAACAATGTTTAATTACATACAATATGACTACCATACTATTTAAGTTATTTCATCTATATTAATTTTTGAAAGTTGTGTATTTTTGCGAAAATATAAAATCATACTTTACATGGTTCAACCTTTTAATTACAATTTATGGTTTAATTGTTGTTACAGAATTGGTACAAGCTAAAATGAAAAATATAGAAAAGGGGGACTATGTTGATCTCCTTATTAATGATCAAGTCGTTGGGCTAGGAAGGGTCAAATCTACAGAGTCTGGAACTTATTATGTCGGATAAAGGGTTAATGCATGTTATGTTGCAATTTTGATAACTGATGTCACTCAACGACATTTTATTAAGGATGTTGATGAAGGGGACATACATCCATGGAAGATCAGGGATTTGAGGCACAACATAGGTAAATCAAAATATTTAAGCACGTTTTCAAATATTATTGATAGTATAATACTTTTTTTGAGTAAATACTAACCTTATTTACATTCGTTTATAGGTGCAAATGTTTCTTCTACATTTTCTATTGGAGAAAAAGTAGACCTTCTGCAACATGGAGTGAAGGTTGGTGAGGGCTCCATATTCAATACATAACTTGGGAATAACGTGCATGGAAAGATGGTAAAGAAAGGATGCATAGTGGTTAAAATTGAGAAGGTTTTAAAACATGATGTTGCTCTACCACATCCAACAGGATTTGAGCATACACTAGGGGGTGCATTGGAACCTTATGAGATTTGGCCATAATCATATTTGGAACCTCATTGTCATGATCATGCCATAAATATTCCCCAAGATAGGGTTAAATTCATATGTAAAAAGGTTTCTCTTACACATGAATGCATGGGAAAAAGCATGTGCATTTCCAAAGGAATGTTAGTTAATGTCCGCAAGGATGATATTTTTGAAGGTGAAACACTAGGTGAAATGGAATTTGGTGTTTTTTTGGAAGAGATAGATGGAAATTGTGAAATATTCAGAATTGGGGATAAGTCTATACATTGTTTGGTTAGATGGCCAATAAATAAGTTGGTGGACAACAAAGGTGTGATATTAAGGGTTAAGGAAAAGTTCAAGGAGCTACCCAAGGAAATGGTGTTATGGGATGTTATAGAAGACAAAAATCCCTTAAACAAATGGGATGAGAATATTTGTAATGAAAAAGATATAAAATCAATTGATATGCATGTAACAAGGCCATATAAAATGAATAAACGAGTTATGGATACAAAAAATATTGCAAAATGTCAAACAAATATAGATGAAGAGAAAGAAATTCAACTTTTGGTAGCAAATGTATGTTGTAGAAAAGATTGTCTTCAACATGTGGATAGGAAGGCAATTGCAGGTGCTAGAAGGGGTATGAAACAAACAGATAAAAATGGTATTAGGGAATTTGTCTTGAATTCACTCATGTCAAACACAGTCATGTCAAGGAGTCATGGCCATGGCCTAACACCTATTGCTAGAAATGTAAAGGACGTGAGATTTAATGGGAATATTATTTCTAAGAAAGCATGGTATAAGATACATTAGATTCCTCAAATCACATTCTATAACTACCAACAATATTTCCAAAATGGACAGATCAAAGCTGTTCATGGTAACACCAACACATGCAAAGCACAAGGACACACCGTGGCAGCCATAGAAATATTGCACAAAATTGTAATGGATAATTTAGATTTTTCACCAAACCAAACACATCAATTTGAAGAATATGGAACATATTCTCCTTTAATATTGCTTCCTTCAACTTACACACAAAATTCTCGGTTAGAAGAGATCAATGAGGCTCTTCAAAAGCTCAATTACCCATCAATATCACAGTCAACAATGAGCAAGCTATGGAAATCTAAGTTTCGAGATGTTGTTGGAAATATGATACAATATGTTGTCCTTGATGGCAACCTACTTGATGATATTGTACTTGATGGAAACCTCTTGATGAGTTTCCATTTTGATAGCAACCTATTTGTTAAAGATGTAAACATGATGATTCTATAGGTCAGTTCAGATGTGACAGAGAAAGGAATTCTAGTAAGTGCCAGAGAAATGATAAATATAAGATGTCACAATGTATACGTAGGTTTGATGAAGGCAACCTATGTATGGATGCAATGTATACGCTACTTTTATGAAGGCAACCCGCGTATACATTCAGGATAAGTATATACGCAGTTTTTATGACGAGAAGTCGCATATACACGCGGATAAGAATGATCCAAGTTGCGTATGCCTTTTATGCTCTAAAATTATGATACCAAGGGGAATTACCATAGTATTAGCCCACAGTATTGAGCAATGTATTTTCTATTTGATTCTGTCCAAGAATACCATCATTAGTTGTGTGGTTTTGACTCATGGTATTGGTAAAAGCTAAATCTATATAAGGAGAAGAAGATCATAGTGCAAGTTTTGAAAGAGCAAGGGTTGTTAATGAAGAATTTTCTCTGAGGTATATCTGCGTGGAATGAAATCTGTTTTAATTGATAGATCTGAATCTATGATGCACCCATGGATACAATGATGGTTCATGATCTCTAGATCTGAAATGACTATGCTCTTGTGTGATCCATTGAAGAAATGATTAGATCTATGACCTGGCGCAAGTTTTCTGAAGTCAAATGAAGGAATATGGGTAAGTTCTATGGATCTGGTTCTTTCTGAAAAGTTTACATTTACCTATCTATATGCTAGTTCGTCTCAGTAAAAGCACGTATATACGCAGGTTTGCTTCAGAAAAAGCACATATGGAAGTTTAGGGTTTTCTGAAGCTTATTGCAGATGTTTTTCTGTGATTCCTGCTATTTGTCTGTTGTCTGTTAATGAAGTCTTCTTGAAGATCTGGGTTGTTTGAATACTATATATGCTAGTAAGTTGATTATGTACAAATTTGATCAATGAGAGAATAAACATGGTTGATGGTGACTAACTAATGAAGGGTTCTGCATTTCTAAAGATATCTGACTGAAAGCCTCAAATCTGGATATGAGACTGATTACATTCTGAAAAATAGTATTCACAGAGATATACTAAGGTTGGTATGAAGGAAAGCGTGTATATACATGGGTTCAGTGAAGCGAAGTAGCGTATGCATTTTAAGTTGATGATGATTCAGGGTTGAGTTTGTATTTGCATATTTATTCTGAAGTTTGGGTTATTTCTAATGATCTAATTACAGTGGTCTCACTGTTCTGATTGATGTATTGGGTAAAACTTATGGTTATTGATGTTTATGAAGAGTTGTGTTGATGTTGTTTGATCCAGTATGAAAATTGATGAAACGTGGTCTACAGTGGTTCGAAGGGTTGAAGCCTTCAGTATGGAAGTAGAAGCTTCCTGCCAGTAGAAGCTGGTGTTTTGTTCAGGGGGTTGAAGCTCCCTTCCAGGCGTGGCTAGTAAACGAGAAGAAAGGGGGCTGTAGCTCCCTTCCAATAGCAGCTGGAAAATGAGAGAAGGTAGTATCCTTCTGCAGGTAGATGCTTGCGTACTGATATGAGTCTGCATCAGTACTATATTGTAAACAGTTTTTTCATATAATAAATATTAAAGACAGAGA
Organism: Pinus albicaulis; assembly: GCA_034641835.2. Taxonomy (NCBI): domain Eukaryota; kingdom Viridiplantae; phylum Streptophyta; class Pinopsida; order Pinales; family Pinaceae; genus Pinus; species Pinus albicaulis. Next base: position 447,003,559 of record CM076582.1, on the reverse strand, counting down.
TGACAGCAGTGGTGGTTTTCTCCCTATTGAGAAAAATACTGAGAGGGGGGGTGAATCAGTATTTAGAGCTAACTGACAATTTTTTCTTTTTCTTTCTCTTAAAAAACCATATATTACATTACTGCATCCAACTTGTATGTCCAGAGATCTTATTATGTCTTTACTTAGATCATTGCATCATTTATTCATCAGATAAGCAGTAAGCATGAACAGAAATAATAGAACAAACCATCAAACATACGCAACACATATGAACACCAGGATTTAAGGTGGAAACACAATTCAGGAGAAAACCACCACTGCTGCTATCTCAGTCTTCAATTTTTATTATAAAGAAAATTTCTTGCAATTTCATGTTGGCGCAGACTTATACCAGCACGCAGGCACCCACCTGCAAAAGGCTACAACCTTCTCTCATTTACCAGCCTTTCCTGGAAGGGAGCTACAACCCCCTGTTCTCATTTACCAGCTACCACTGGAAGGGAGCTACAACCCCCTCACTGAAAGCTTCGACCCTCAGCACCACTGCGGACCACGTTTCATCAATTTTCACACTGGATCCACCAGTTTCCACACAACATACCTTGCATGCCACCAAATTTATTCATTCAGTACACTCACACATGTTCTTTATGATTTCGTCCGTCGTTCAAACCAGAGATTCATTATCGTCAGATCATTATATCCATGGGTGCATCGTAGATTAAAATTTATCAGTTAAGAACAGAGTTCGCCCATGCAGATATTCCTTAGAAAATTTATTCATTCACAACCCTTACGCATGCACACTTCGTACTATGATTCTCATCACCTTATATAGTTTTTGCCTTTATTAATACCATGGGTCAAAACCATTCAGTTACTAATGGTATTCCTGGACGGGGTCTCCATAACTCTCACTGTTCTATTGAACTTGGTAATTAAATAATTAATTTAATACTTTTGAACTTAACTTTAGGATTAAGGTTAACCCTTCACATTTTAACGCTTTCAAACAATATGATAAACCTTTGACCCCGGGCCCACAAATATAGTCAATAGCCAATCCAATATGCGCACGGTCCCATAAGTAAATTTCGTGCAAGTCCAGCGTCCGATCACCGTTAGATTAGCAAGCTTCCAGATCAACGGTGTATACGCATATCGCTCGACCTCCGATGCCGAACGTTAACGTGCGATGGCCCGTCGTACCTTGGTTAGCCTCCGCGCAGCTTTATCAAATGACCACCGTCCGATGGCTTCCCTCCAGATCAACGGTGCACAACAATATCACTGGGCGTCTTGGGTCGAACTATAACGCGCGATGGCGCACAGTGATAAGTGGTTTTTCGTGGGTCTCTTTACCACGTGTCAAATGATTTATGGAATCGCTCCCAACTCCTCAAATACCACTCACTCCGCATAGGTGGTGCGATGAAAACCATATACCGCCTTCACTGTTTACTTGGTCATGGTTCCGCTCTTCCACGCAGGGTTCTGTCTCCTTTTCAATGTATTATTATAATTAAGTTGCGCTTTAATGTTTTGCCTTTTATTATAGTTCCATTGCTAAGTTTAGAGTTCTATCATGTCGCAGTTCCGCTTCTTAACTACACATTCAAGTTCTTGATTCCGCAAGCTGATTACTGTACTATGGTCCATCGCAATTATAATCTTTGCTACATTCATAATATCTCTGCAACCATTAATTCCTTCAATTTATACACTAAATCTTTAATTTAGAATCCTTGCCACAGGGTTTATGATGTTTACAGAAAAAGATTCATAGTTGTCCACAGGGACTCAAATATCCTTCCTTCTAAATTTTATCAAGAATATAATTCACAAAAAATGCAGAACCTTTTCCTGTTTGATGGTATTTTTCTCCTACTCTGTCTCTAGACAATTCTGCTTCAATTATGCATTCTACTTCTATTCACTATCTCTACGTTGTCTGCTGCCTCAATTCCTTATCTTCCTTGCTTCCTCTCTACTACTTCTACTATCTCTCTGTTACTATCTCTGCTTCTTGTCTAATGTTGCTCCTTGCTTCTCTCTTTGCCTTGTTGTTGTTCAGATGCTCCTTCGTGCCACTTCCTTTTCCATCAATGACAACATTTCCCACAATCTCCCCCTTTGGCATTGATGGCAATACTCTTCCTCTGATTGTCTTATAGACGCCCTTCATGGCTTTTCCTCCCCCTTTGACATCAATGGCAAAGAGTTCATCAAGATCCTTTGAACCGACAATACCATGCTCCCCCTGAGATCATACTGCATCTTCAAACATAATATGACCAGCAATGCATCTTTTTCATATGACCAATGCTCCCCCTTAGCCTGTGCAATCAGAGATTCCTAACAGCACCTCACACCCAATTTAATCTTCTGTATTTAAGTAGACCTGATCCTCTGCATGACAGAGACTACTCCCAGTTTCTGTTGAGATATTCGAACGCTTCCCTGGGTAGAGGTTTGGTAAATATATCAGCAACTTGTTCTTTGGAGGGAACATATTCCAATTTCACCTTTTGTTCAAGCACTTTTTCACGTAAGAAGTGATATTTGATGGGAATGTGCTTGGTCTTGGAATGCATAACAGGATTCTTTGAGATACTGATGGCACTTGTATTGTCACACATAATGGAGATAGGAGGTGAACATTTGATTTGAAAGTCTTGTAAGGTTTGCATCATCTAGAGAAGTTGAGTGCAACATGATGCGGCAGCCACATATTCTGCTTCTGCTGTAGATAAGGCAATAGAGCTTTGCTTCTTGCTAAACCAAGATACTAACCGGGGCCCCATATAGAATGCACCACCACTGGTGCTTTTCCTATCATCAACACTTCCAGCCCAATCTGCATCAGTGTATGCATGAAGAGTAAGATCAACATTCTTTGGATACCATAGTCCAAAGTCTTGAGTTCCTTGTATATATTTTAATATTCTTTTCACAGCCTGAAGGTGAGACTCTTTTGGATTAGCTTGGAATCGTCCAACAATCCCAACTGCATGCATGATGTCTGGTCTTGTCCCAGTGAGATAAAGTATACTTCCTATCATAGATCTATATTCTGGTTGATTCACCGTCGGGGAATTAGAACTGAGATTACATCCGGTTATCATTGGTGTACTTACAAGTTTGCAATCTTCCATGCCATACTTCTTCAGGATTTGCTTGAGGTATTTTGCTTGTGATAAGAATATGCCATTTGTTGCTTGTTGCACTTCCAAGCCAAGAAAGAATGTTAGTTCCCCAAGTAAAGACATTTCAAATTCTTGTTGCATATCAGAAGCAAATTTCTAACTCATAAACTCTTCATTACTTCCAAAAATGATATCATCAACATATACAACCACAATCAATAGTTTTTCATTTTCATTTTTTGTGTATAAGTTGCTATCAGCAGACCCTTTTGAAAATCCTTGTTGATGAAGATATTTGTCAAGACGATAGTACCATGCCCTTGGAGCTTGTTTGAGACCATATAGAGCCTTTTTAAGTCTACAAACAAGTTTTTCATCATTTCCCAAAATGAATCCTTCTGGTTGTTCTATATAAACTTCTTCTTCTAGATCACCATTGAGAAAAGTATATTTAACATCCATTTGATAAACTTTGATTTGTTGGAAGCTTGAAAAAGCAAGAAACATTCTTATGGCTTCAAGTCTAGCTACAAGAGCAAAAGTTTCTTCAAAGTATATACCTTCTTGTTGAGCATACCCCTTGCAAACAAGTCTAGCTTTATTTCTTATAACATCCCCATTCTCATTTAACTTGTTTTTGAATATCCATTTAGTTCCAATGACATTTTTGTCATGAGGTCTTGGTACTAATTCCCAAGTGTGATTCTTTTCAATTTGATCAAGTTCTTCATTCATGACTTGAATCCAACATTCATCTTTGCTAGCTTGACTGACATTGTGAGGTTCAATAGTGGACAGAAATGCCAGATTGCTAGAAGATCGCACAAGAGTCCTTCTTGTTTGTACACCTGATCCCTTTTCTCCCAAAATTTGAGATTCTGGATGATTCTTTTGAACATATCTGGATGGAGCCTTTTCAGAAAAATCATCTTCGGGTTCTTCACTGGGTTCACTGTTTGTATCATTACTATTTGATGTAGAAGGATAAATGTCATCATCATCGTCTTCATTTTTTGTTTGTTTTTCTTCTTTTGGAGCTGCTGGAGACTCATCAATAACAACATCTATACATTCAACAATCTTCCGAAGTCTTTTATTGTAACATTTATATGCCCTACTCCTAGAGGAGTAACCAAGAAATATTCCTTCATCTGCTCTGAGTTCAAACTTGCCAAGTTTTTCATCATTATTTTTTATAAAACATTTGCTTCCAAAAATTCTAAAATGCTTTACAGTGGGAAAATTACCATACCAGAGTTCATATGGAGTTTTATCACTATTTACACGAACATGTGCCTTGTTAACAATATTTACTGCTGTATGTGCTACTTCTCCCCAAAACGTGTCAGGTGTTCCAGAATCATCAAGCATGGCTCTAGCCATTTGTTGAACTGTTTTGTTCATTCTCTCTGCTACGCCATTCTGTTGTGGAGTGCCAACTACATAAAACTGTCTTTTTATGCCATGTTGTTCACAGAATTCAAGGAATTCATTAGATGTATATTCTCCTCCTCAATCAGATCTAAGACACTTGATTTTTAGATCTAATTCATTTTCAACCAGTGCTTTGAAGATCTGAAATTTCTCAAATGCTTCATCTTTGTGTTTAATCAACCCAATCCAACACATTCTAGAGAAATCATCAATTAATAAGATGTAGTATTCCTCACCACGTGGTGACTTTTTCCTCATAGGTCCACATATGTCAGTATGAATGAGTTCAAGAGGCTTACTTGATGATCCTTCCTTGGCATTAAATTGTACTCTGGTTTGCTTACCGAATTGGCAAGATTTGCATATGATATTTTTAGGTAGAGAAATATTGGGAAGATCACGAACAGCTTTAAGTCTGCTTGATTTGTTGATTTGAGAGAAGCTCAGATGCCCCAACCTTCTATGCCATAGCCAATTTTCTAAAGATTTACTCAAGTAACATTGTTCTTTGCAGTTCTTCAATACATACAGGTTGCTTGGAGTTCTTTTTCCTTTTATAATTGCTTTACCTGTATCAAGATCACGTACCACACATTCTTTTGAACTAAATACAACTTTAGTTCCTTGATCACACATTTGACTTACACTTAACAGGTTATGCTTTAATCCATCCACATACATAACTTCATTAGCTTTCACCTTTTCTTTTAGAAAAACAGACCCTTTTCCCTTAATGACCGCAGGAGTATCATTTCCAAATGTAACATTCTTTTCTTTTTCTAAAGCACTATATGCTAGAAGTTTGTTTTTGTCACCTGTCATGTGTCTTGAGCATCCACTATCAATATACCATTGGTTTTCTTCATCTTATGCAAATAACACTATGCCACAATTTTCAACCTGTAATTCCTTCTTTTTCCATACTTTGGAGCTTGAAGGAACATGTTCTTTTGGCTGAACTTTGCTCCTGCATTCAGATTCTTCATGGCCAAAGTTATTGCAATAAGCACATTCAACTTCATTTTGAAGAGGAGAAAAATTGTTATAAGTATTCTTCTTTGTTTCAATATCAATCCTGTTCTTTCTTGCTTCTCTTGTCATGATGGTTTTATATGCAACAAATTGAACAGCTTTATGACCAAAATTGTGACATGAGAAAAATTGTCCATTGAAGAAGAAATTTCTGCGATCATAAAATCTTCTATATGAATTTACTTGTTGATTGGTGTTTCTTTGAAAGACATTCCTGTTAGTGTTCTTTGAATTGAGATGATCATGCTTTATCTGTAAAGATTATTTATTCCCTTGCTGAGTGGCAGCATGTTGTAAACCAGTTGTAACTGCTTTTAGATAATTTGGTGCTGAAGCCTGAGAAGATTCTCCGATATATCCAAGACCTGTCTTTATAAGAGGAGAACATTATACCTTGATAATCTCATCTAAGGTTTCAGATCCTTTAGCAAATCTAAGATTCAGAGTCTTTACTTTCTCAAGTTCTTTTCTTAGACTTACTACTTCACACTCTAATTTCTCATTGTGTTTCTCTTTTTCTTCAAGCTGATTTTTCAGAGTTTCTATGGTTATTTTACTCTCTTCTAAGCAAATTTTGAGTTTATTTTTTTCATCAAGAAAATCACTGTCTTCTAGAGCATCCAAAAAGGTATCCTTTTCTTCTCTAGATTCTTTTTCAAATTCCATGAGAAGTCTAAGATCTTTTTCACATTCTTCCTCACTATCAGATAACCCATCACTGTCTTCATGAGTATAGTAACTCTTTCTAGTACTAAAACGATTCTTATTCCTTCTTGCTACTTCCTTCCCATTTTTATGTGTTTCTTTATAAGGACACTTAGCAGCATAATGACCAACTCTTCCACAATCAAAACATTTGAAAGGAATCTTACCTCTGAACCATCCTGTGCCAAGTTAAAGTTTCTTTACAAAGTTTATCTCATCTTCTTCTGAGATATATCCTGATCCTTCTGGTTTTTGTACTTCCTTCCCTTTTGTAGAAGTTCTAAAGACTGCATCTTTGACTTCAAATGGTCCTCCTCGTCTCATTTCATATGCAGTTAGTATGCCATGAAGTTGCACCACAGTAAGATTTTGAAGATCCTGCTTTTCTTCAAGAGCAGAAACTTTTGACTCAAATTTTGTCGTTAGTGATCTTAAGACTTTCTCAACCAAAGTAGATTCAGTTATTGTTTCTCCCATATTTCTCATACGATTTACAATATCATCAAGACGTAAAAAGAAATTGGCAATGCTCTCCTCATTATCCATTTTTAGATTCTCATATTGAATTCTAAGAGTTTGGAGTTTAGCACTTTTTACCTTTGCATCACCTTCATAACTTAGAATTATTTTGTCCCATATTGCCTTTGTTGTATTCAGCTGCATGACTTTGACAAATTCTGATTCAGTTAGACTTCCCAATAGAGCATTGACCGCCTTTTCATTTGTTTCATAATTCTTTCTTTCTGTCGGATCTGTTGGTACTGCAGCTGGATTTTGATATCCTCCTTCAACAATTTCCCATACCTCTACTCCCAGAGACTGAAGATAGGATCTCATCCTTGTTTTCCAGAAGATTAAATTGTTTCCGTTAAAGAGCGGAGGCCTGATAGATGTTGTTCCATCTTGATTTCTCATCTTGCTTGATCTTCCTTCTAGCAGCTAAGCTTTTTCAGAAGGACCTGCTCTGAAACCAATTGTTGAGAAAAATACTGAGAGGGGGGGTGAATCAGTATTTAGAGCTGACTGACAATTTTTTATTTTTTTTTCTCGTAAAAAACCATATGTTACATTACTGCATCCAACTTGTATGTCCAGAGATCTTATTATGTCTTTACTTAGATCATTGCATCATTTTTTCATCAGATAAGCAGTAAGCATGAACAGAAATAATAGAAAAAACCATCAAACATACGCAACACATATGAACACTAGGATTTAAGGTGGAAACCCAATTCGGGAGAAAACCACCGCTGCTGTTATCTCAGTCTTCAATATTTATTATAAAGAAAATTTCTTACAATTTCATGCTGGCGCAGACTTATACCAGCACGCAGGCACCCACCTGCAGAAGGCTACAACCTTCTCTCATTTACCAGCCTTTCCTGGAAGGGAGCTACAACCCCCTGTTCTCATTTACCAGCTACCACTGGAAGGGAGCTACAACCCCCTCACTGAAGGCTTCAACCCTCAGCACCACTACGGACCACGTTTCATAAATTTTCACATTGGATCCACCAGTTTCCACACGACATACCTTGCATGCCACCAGATTTATTCATTCAGTACACTCACACCTGTTCTTTATGATTTCGTCCTTCGTTCAAACCAGAGATTCATTATCGTCAGATCATTATATCCATGGATGCATCGTAGATTAAAATTTATCAGTTAAGAACAGAGTTCGCCCATGCAGATATTCCTTAGAAAATTTATTCATTCACAACCCTTACGCATGCACACTTCGTACTATGATTCTCATCACCTTATATAGTTTTTGCCTTTATTAAAAACATGGGTCAAAACCATTCAATTACTAATGGTATTCCTAGACGGGGTCTCCATAACTCTCACTGTTCTATTGAACTTGGTAATTAAATAATTAATTTAATACTTTTGAACTTAACTTTAGGATTAAGGTTAACCCTTCGCATTTTAATGCTTTCAAACAATATGATAAACCTTTGACCCCGGGCCCACAAATATAGTCAATAGCCAATCCAATATGCGCACGGTCCCATAAGTAAATTTCGCGCAAGTCCAGCGTCCGATCACCGTTAGATTAGCAAGCTTCCAGATCAACGGCGTATATGCATATCGCTCGACCTCTGATGCCAAACGTTAACGTGTGATGGCCCGTCGTACCTTGGTTAGCCTCCGCGCAGCTTTATCAAATGACCATCGTCCGATGGCTTCCCTCCATATCAACGGCGCACAACAATATCGCTGGGCGTCCTGGGTCGAACTATAACGCGCGATGGCGCACAGTGATAAGCGGTTTTCCGTGGGTCTCCTTGCCACATGTCGAATGATTTATGTAATTGCTCCCAACTCCTCAAATACCGCTCACTCTGCATAGGTGGTGCGATGAAAACCATAAACCGCCTTCACTGTTTACTTGGTCATGGTTCCGCTCTTCCACGCAGGGTTCTGTCGCCTTTTCAATGTATTATTATAATTAAGTTGTGCTTTAATGTTTTGCCTTTTATTACAGTTCCATTGCTAAGTTTAGAGTTCTATCCTGTCGTAGTTCCGCTTCTTAACTGCACATTCAAGTTCTTGATTCCGCAAGCTGATTACTGTACTATGGTCCATCGCAATTATAATCTTTGCTACATTCATCATATCTCTGCAACCATTAATTCCTTCAATTTATACACTAAATCTTTAATTTCGAATCCTTGCCACAGGGTTTATGATGTTTACGGAAAAAGATTCATAGTTGTCCACGGGGACTCAACTATCCTTCCTTCTGAATTATATCAAGAATATAATTCACAGTAAATGCAAAACCTTTTCCTGTTTGATGGTATTTTTCTCCTACTCTGTCTCTGGACAATTCTGCTTCAATTATGCATTCTACTTATATTCACTGTCTCTACGTTGTCTGCTGCCTCAATTCCTTATCTGCCTTGCTTCCTCTCTGCTGCTTTTGCTATCTCTCTGTTACTATCTCTGCTTCTTGTCTAATGCTGCTCCTTGCTTCTCTCTTTGCCTTGTTGTTGTTCAGATCCTCCTTCGTGCCACTTCCTTTGCCATCAATGACAACATTTCCAACACTCCTGAATTAGGTTTCCACCTTAAATATTGGTGTTCATGTGTGTGATGATTTATATTGTTGTTACTGCACATATTTACTGATTCTCTAACAAATTCATGACTGGTAAACTGATTTAAAGACGGTTCCTGAAAATATTTCTAAATTGTAAAATTATATTAGTATACGCTAGTTTCTTTCAGTATATGCATGTGTATACGCAAGTTGGGTTACTCAAAGTCGCGTATGGAATTCTGTAGAGAAAAAGTTAAAATATGTTCACTAAGCTCTAAATATTGATTCACCCCCCCCCCCCCCCCCTCTCTCAGTATTTTTTCCAACAATTGGTATCAGAGCAGGTCCTTCTGAAGAAGCTGCCGCTAGAAGGAAGATCAGCCAAGATGAGAAATCAAGATGGGATAGCATCTATCAGGCCTCCTCTCTTCAATGGAAACAATTTAATATTCTGGAAGACAAGGACAAGATCCTATCTTTAGTCTCTTGGAGTAGATGTATGGGCTATAGTTGAAGGAGGTTATCAATATCCAGCCTCAGTTCCAATAGATGCAACGGCAAGAAAGAACTATGAAACTAATGCAAAGGCGGTCAATGCATTATTGGGGAGTCTGACTGAATCAGAATTTGTCAAAGTCATGCAGTTGAATACAGCAAAGGAGATCTGGGACAAAATCATTCTAAGCTATGAAGGTGATATAAAGGTAAAAAGTGCTAAACTCCAAACTCTCAAAATTCAATATGAAAATCTCAAGATGCATAATGAGGAGAGCATTGCCAGTTTCGTTTTACGTCTGGATGATATTGTAAATCGTATGATAAATTTGCGTGAAACCATAACTGACACTACTCTGGTAGAAAAGGTTTTAAGATCTCTAACTTCCAAATTTGAGTCAAAAGTGTCTGTTATTGAAGAGAACCAGGATCTAAAAACTCTTACTATTGTTCAAATTCATGGTATTCTAACTACTTGTGAAATGAGAAAAGGAGGTCCATCTGAAGTCAAAGAAGTTTTCTTTAGAGCTGATACAAAAGGAAAATAAGTACACGAAACAGAAGGATCAGGGTATATTTCAGAAGAAGATGAGGTAAATTTTGTAAAGAAGCTACAACTTGGCACTGGAAGGTTCAGAGGTAAGCTTCCTTTTAAATGTTTTGCTTGTGGAAGAGTTGGTCATTATGCTGCAAAATGTTCTCATAAGGAAAGGAAGTAGCAAAAGGAAATAAGAATCGGTTTATCAATAGAAAAATTTATTATACTCATGAAGATAGTGATGGGTGATAGTGAGGAAGGAAAATCTGATCAAGATGTTAGACTTCTCATGGCATTTGAAAAATATTCTAGTGAGGCTAAGGATACCTTTATGGATGCCCTAGAAGATAATGATTTTCTTGAAGAAATCAATCAACTCAAAATATGTTTGGAAGAAAACAAAATATCCATAGAAACTCTAAAGAATCAGCTTGTAGAAAAGGATAAACGCAATGAGAAATTAGAATGTGAAATAGTAAGTCTAAGAAAAGAAATTGAGAAAGTGAAAAATTTGAATCTTAGATTTGCTAAAGGATCTGAAACCTTAGATGAAATTATCAAGGTACAACGTTCTCCTCTTTTAAAGACAGGTCTTGGATATGTCATAGAATCCTCTCAGTCTTCAGCACCAAACTATCTAAATGCAACTACAGCCAGCCTACAACATTCTGTCACTCAGCAAGGGAACAAAGAAAATTTACAGGTAAATCATGACCACCTTAATACAAAGAACAATAATAGAAATATATTTCAGAGAAATACCAATCAACAGGTAAACACAAATATAAGGCTCCATGATCGCAGAAATTTCTTCTTTAATGGACAATGTTTCTCATGTCATAATTTTGGTCATAAAGTTGTTCAATGTGTTGCATACAAAACCATCATGACCATAGAAGCAAGAAAGCAAAGAAAATGAGACCGGAATAAAGAAGAATACGTATAACAACTTTTCTCCTCTTCAAAATGAAATTGAATGTGCTTATTGCAATAACTTTGTTCATGAAGAATCTGAATGCATGAGAAAACTTCAGTCAAAAGAGAATATACCTTCAAGTTCCAAGGTATGGAGAAAGAAGGAATTACAGGTTGAGAACTGTGGCATAGCTTTATTTGCAGAAGGAGAAGAAAATCAATAGTACATTGATAGCAGATGCTCAAAACACATGACGGGTGATAGAAATAAACTTCTTGCATACAATGCTCTAGAAAGAGAAAATAATGTTACTTTTGGAAATGATACTCCTTCTATCATTAAGGGAAAAGGTTCTGTTTTTCTAAAGGAAAAAGTGAAAGCTAACAATGTTATGTATGTGGATGGATTAAAACATAACTTGTTAAGTGTAAGTCAAATGTGTGATCAAGGAACTGAAGTTGTCTTTAGCTCAAAAGAATGTGTGGTACGTGAACTTGACACCGGAAAAACAATAATAAAAGGAACTAGAACACCAAGCAATTTGTATGTATTGAAAAGTTGTAAAGAACAATGTTACTTAGGTAAATATTTAGAAAATTGGCTATGTCACAGAAGATTGGGACATTTGAGCTTCTCTCAAATCAGAAAATCTAGCAGACTCAAAGTTGTTCATGATCTTCCCAACATTACTCTGCCTGAAAGTACCATATGCAAATCTTTCCAATTCGGTAAGAAAACCAAAGTGCAATTCAATGCCAAATAAGGATCAGCAAGTAAGCCTCTTGAACTCATTCATACCGACCTATGAGGAAAAATTCACCCCGTGGAGAACAATACTATATTCTATTTATTGATGATTTCTCTAGAATGTGTTGGGTTGGGTTGCTAAAACACAAAGATGAAGCATTTGAAAATTTTCAGATCTTCAAAGCCCTGGTTGAGAATGAATTAGATCCAAAAATCAAATGTCTTAGATCTGACCGAGGAGGTGAATATATATCAGATCAATTCTTTGATTTCTGTGAAAAACACGGCATAAAAAGACAGTTTTCTATAGCTGGTACCCCACAACAAAATGGCGTAGCAAAAAGAATGAATAGAATAGTTCAAAAAATGGCTCGAGCTATGCTTGATGATTCTGGAACACCTGACACATTTTGGGGAGAAGCAGCACATACCACTGTAAATATTCTTAACAAGGCACATGTTCATGTGAACAGTGATAAAACTCCATATGAGCTCTGGTATGGTAATCTTCCCACTGTAAAGCATTTTAGAGTTTTTGGAAGCAATTTTTTTATCAAGAACAATGATGAAAAACTTGGCAAGTTTGAACCTAGAGCAGACGAAGGAATATTTCTTGGTTACTCTTCTAGAAGTAAAGCATATAAATGTTACCATAAAAGACTTCGGAAGATTTTTGAATGCATTGATGTTGTAATTGATGAGCCTCTCTCAGCTCCAAAAGGGGAAATGCAAACAACAAATGAAGATGATGGTAATGTATATCTTCCTACATCAAATAGTAATAATATAGAAGGTGAACCCAATGAAGCACCAGAAGAAGATCTATCTGAAAAGGCTCCTTCCAGGTATGTTCAAAAGAATCATCTAGAATCTCAAATTTTGGGAGAAAAGGGATCAGGTGTCCAAACAAGAAGAACTCTTGTAGGATCTCCTAGCTATTTGGAATTTCTATCCACTATTGAACCACAGAATGTCAATCAAGCTAGCAAAGATGAATGTTGGATTCAAGCCATGAATGAATAACTTGATCAGATTGAAAAGAATCATACTTGGGAATTAGTTCCAAGACCTCATCATAAAAAATTTCTTGGAACAAAATGGATATTCAAAAACAAGTTAAATGAGAATGGAGATGTTATTAGAAACAAAGCTAGACTTGTTTGTAAAGGGTATGCTCAACAAGAAGGTATAGACTTTGAAGAAACATTTTCTCCTGTAGCTAGACTTGAAGCCATAAGAATGTTTCTTGCCCTTTCAAGCTTTCAACAATTCAAAGTTTATCAAATGGATGTTAAATCTGCTTTCCTCAATGGTTATCTAGAAGAAGAAGTTTGTATAGAACAACCAAAAGGATTCATTTTGGGCAATGATGAAAAAATTGTTTGTAAACTTAAAAAGGCTTTATATGGTCTCAAACAAGCTCCAAGTGCATGGTACTATCATCTTGACAAATATCTTCATCAACAAGGATTTTCAAAGGGATTTGCTGATAGCAACTTATACACAAAAACTAAAAATGATAAACTATTGATTGTAGTAGTATATGTTGATGACATCATTTTTGGAAGTAATGAAGAGTCCATGAGTCAGAAATTTGCTTATGTTATGCAGCAAGAATTTGAAATGTCTTTACTTGGGGAACTAACATTTTTCTTTGCCTTACAAGTGCAACAAGCAACAAATGGCATATTTTAATCTCAAGCAAAATATCTTAAGCAAATTCTGAAGAAGTATGGGATGGAAGACTACAAACCTGTAAGTACACCAATGGTAACTGGGTGTAACCTCAGTTCTCATGATGATTCTCCCACGGTGAATCAACCAGAATACAGATCCATGATTGGAATTCTACTTTATCTCACTAGGATAAGACCAGACATTATGCATGCAGTTGGGATTGTTGGACGATTCCAAGCTAATCCAAAAGAGTCTCACCTTCAGGCTGTAAAAAGAATATTCAAATATCTACAAGGGACTCAAGACTTTGGTCTATGGTATCCAAATAATGTTGATCTCACTCTTCATGCTTACACAGATGCATATTGGGCTGGAAATGTTGATGATCGAAAGAGCACTAGTGGTGGTGCATTATATATGGGGCCCCGATTAGTATCTTGGTTTAGCAAGAAAAAAATTTCTATTGCCTTATCTACAGCAGAAGCAGAATATGTGGTTGCCACATCATGTTTCACACAACTACTTTGGATGATGCAGACTTTACAAAACATTCAAATCAAATGTTCACCTCCCATATCCATTTTGTGTGATAATACAAGTGCCATTAGCATCTCAAAGAATCCTATTATGCATTCCAAGACCAAGCACATTCCTATCAAGTATCACTTCCTACGTGAACAAGTGCTTGAAAAAAAGGTTAAGTTAGAGTATGTTCCTTCCAAAGAACAAGTTGCTGATATATTTACTAAACCTCTTCCCAGGGAAGCATTCGAATATCTTCGACAAAAGCTGGGAGTTGTCTCTGCCTCTCAGATTAGATCTGCTTGATTTCAGAAGATTAAATTCGGTACGTGGGTTTCATAAAGACAAATCGCGTATATACGCGAGTTTCTATGCAAAAAACCGCGTATGGGTTTTGCTGACAGAAATTCTCTGGGTCAGCGTTTTAGAACAATTGTGGTGTTGTCGGGATGCACAAGCTAAGGGGGAGCACTTGTCTTGTGGAAAAGCATGCATTTTTGGCATTCTGATTGGTTGTTGTGTTATGATCTCATGTTTGAGATTCTTTGGTTTTGGTTATAAAAAGTCATATCTGTAATTTGTTGAAAAGGTCATGTTGAGACCAATGATGTAAAAATGTTATATTCAGTCATGTAAGGACTTGTTCAGATTTTTAAACCCACTTGGTTGGGTAGTTGAGTCAAATTTGTAAACCCACTTGGTTGGGAAATTAAGTGAAATATGTAATTCCACTTGGTTGGATCATTGATGTATGTATGAGTCCTTGGTGATAGGAAAGGTCATACTAGGTTCAGTTATAGAGTCATGTACTTCATTGAAAAATATGTTTGAAGATTCAGCATGAACTCAGGGGGAACATGGTAATTTCAGTGCACATCAGATCTACAGAGCTCTTCTTTCTACAAGGGAAATGAAACCTTGTTTTGGTATTGATCTGCCCTTTGCCCTTGATGTCAAAGGGGGAGAGCATCTTCGTGTTTGAATAATGGTTATGATTAACATACATATCTGTTGTGGTGATCAAACACCATCATGGTTGCCATCAAGTCCAAAGGGGGAGGTTGTTGGAAATATGATACAATATGTTGTCCTTGATGGAAACCTCCTTGATGATGTTGTACTTGATGGAAACCTCTTGATGAGTTTCCATTTTGATAGCTGCAACCTATTTGTTAAAGATGTAAACATGATGATTCTACAGGTCGGTTCAGATGTGACAAAGAAAGGAATTGCAATAAGTGCCAGAGAAATGATAAATATAAGATGTCACAATGTATACGCAGGTTTGATGAAAGCAACTCACGTATGGATGCAATGTATACGCTAATTTTATGAAGGCAACCCGCGTATACATTCAAGATAAGTATATACGTATTTTTTATGACGAGAAGTTGGGTATACACACGGATAAGAACGATCCAAGTCGTGTATGCCTTTTACGCTCTAAAATTATGATACCAAGGGGCATTACCATGGTATTAGCCCACAGTATTGAGCGTTGTATTGTCTATTTGATTTCGTCCAAGAATATCATCAGCAGTTGTGTGGTTTTGACTCATGGTATTGGTAAAAGCTAAATCTATATAAGGAGAAGAAGATCATAGTGCAAGTTGTGAAAGAGCAAGGGTTGTTAATGAAGAATTTTCTCTGAGGTATATTTGCATGGGATGAACTCTGTTTTAATTGATAGATCTCAATATATGATGCACCCATGGATACAATGATGGTTCATGATCTCTAGATCTGAAATGACTATTCTCTTATGTGATCCATTGAAGAGATGATTAGATCTATGACTTGGCGCAAGTTTGTTGAAGTCAAATGAAGGAATTTGGGTAAGTTCTATGGATCTGGTTCATTCTGCAAATTTTACATTTACAAATCTATATGCTAGTTCGTCTCAGTAAAAGCGTGTATGGAAGTTTAGGGTTTTCTAAAGCTTATTGTAGATGTTTTTATGTGATTCTTGCTATTTGTCTATTGTCTGTCAATGAAGTCTTCTTGAAGATCTGGGTTGTTTGAATACTATATATGCTGGTAAGTTGATTATGTACAAATCTAATCAATGAGAGAATAAACACATTTTATGGTGACTAACTAATGAAGGGTTATGCATTTCTAAAGATATCTGACTGAAAGCCTCAGATCTGGATCTGAGACTAATTACATTCTGAAAAAACAGTATTCACAAAGCTATACGCAGGTTGGTATGAAGGAAAGCGCGTATATACGCTGGTTCTGTGAAGCGAAGCAGTGTATGCATTTTAATTTGATGATGGTTCAAGGTTGAGTTTGAATTTGCATATTTATTCTGAAGTTTGGGTTATTTCGGATGATATGATTACAGTGGTCTCACTGTTCTGATTGATGTATTGGGTAAAACTTATGGTTATTGATGTTTATGAAGAGTTGTGTTGATGTTGTTTGATCCAGTATGAAAATTGATGAAATGTGGTCTACAATGGTTCTGAGGGTTGGAGCCTTCAGTACAGAAGTAGAAGCTTCCTACCAGTAGAAGCTAGTGTTATGTTCAGGGGGTTGAAGCTCCCTTCCAGGAGTGGCTTGTAAATGAGAAGAAAGGGGGTTGTAGCTCCCTTCCAGTAGCAGCTGGAAAACAAGAGAAGGTAGTAGCCTTCTCCAGGTAGATGTCTGCGTACTGATATGAGTCTGCATCAGTACTATATTGTAAACAGTTTTTTGATATAATAAATATTGAAGACAGAGACGACAGCAGCGGTGGCTTTCTCCCGAATTGGGTTTCCACCTTAAATATTAGTGTTCATGTGTGTGATGATTTATACTGCTGTTACTGCACATATTTACTGATTCTCTAACAAATGCATGACTATAAAACTGATTTAAAGACTATTCCTGAAAAACTTTCTAAACTGTAAAATTATATTAGTATACGCTAGTTTCTTTCAGTATATGCACGTGTATACGCAAGTTGGGTTACTCAAAGTCGCATATGGAATTATGTAAAGAAAAAGTTAAAATCTGTTCAGTAAGCCCTAAATACTGATTCACCCCTCCCCCCCTCTCAGTATTTTTTCCAACAAATGTGGCATTTTCAAAGAACACCAACTTCAATAAATGCAATGAATGTATTGTGTTGAAAGCACAATTGGAAGTCAGCGACTACCAAAGAGATGGAAGAAAAGGCACAAGGTAGGTTGAATAAACATAACAAGATTTTTATGTGTGGAAGATATTGCTACTATGCCCATATAATTATGTCAGAGCGGTTTCCAAAGGATTATTTGAGCATTATCCATGATAAAAATGGATAAAACAAAGACTTCAATCCCAAGGCTACGTGTCAAAACAAAATCTATTGTAGGAACAAATTTAGGTTTTTCATTGACAGGTATGCTGACACATGGGCATAACATAAGAGGTTTTGGTCATTTCTCCCTACCATTTGTACATATGGGATCACAATTTACTATTGCATCCCTTGCAAAGTGCTTAAGGGACCTTGAAGACCCACAAATTGATATGTATGGTGATCTACTTTATGAGAATGGAAATTCAAGAAACCCACTTAAAAATTCATTACTTGACACCTCTATTTACTCAAAATTTCAAGTTTACAAGGATGATTTTATATCTCATGGAAGATCAAAGAGTCAAAATGTTGATTTTAAAGCTCTTTCACCACATTTGTTGTTACAGTTGGACAATGCAGCAAGTGATAATAAGAATCACTATCTTTTCATTTTTTATCACTTTTAACTGCACTTAGTGTCTTCATCACTATTGAGGTTGGATTCTTGCCTATGGGGCACACCCATGAAGACATACATGGAACCTATGGAATAATGTCTTCCAACCTAAAAATTAAAGATATATATTCTTTACCTAAAATGATGGATACATATCGCAAAATTGAAGAAAAACAAGTGTTTCCACCTACACTTATTGACAAGGTCTATGACTTCAAAATTTTCCTTAATGGATACATCAAGGAGGTAAAAAATGCACTAGTTGGACATCTTAATGTTCAATACTTCCAATTTCTTGTAATCAATGATTTTCCAGTACTAAGGTACAAATAATCCGTTAGAGATATTGAGTGGTCATAACCAATTGTGTTATGGAATATATATGATGAAGGTCGACCTATAATTCCCATAGGGAACCCATCTTTATTAGCTTCCAAAAATAATGATGCCTATTTCAAAGAACTAAAGGAAGGGATAACATCATACATAAAAATGTGGAAAGACACTATCGGGAATGAGGATTCACCAATTGTTATAGAGAAATGGAAAAATAAAGTAGTGTATTGGGAAAGATTTATTGATACATTAGAGGGAATCTATAATGACCATAGAATAGTGGATGTAAGTGATTCATCTTTTGAGGATTTCTAGCCCAAGACAAGGCACGTTGTTAATGTAGATCATAATGCACTCCATGTAATCTCAAGTATTACGGATGAAGATTTTGATAATGCAATAGATGAACCAGTATAATTTTGACCCAGATGCAACAACCCAAAGCCAACATTCAATCCAAAGATTGATGTTCAGAAAGGAAAGATGTTGTTAGTTAGATCATGAAATGAGGATGCAGGAGAGATGATTTGGATGGAAAAATCCATCTCAGATATCTTTAGGGATAATGAAAGTGAGAATCTTCATGTAAAGGTTGATTGGTGGAAGCCTATTTCATGGAAATACAATGGAAACTTTTTAGAGCAATATTGGATACGAAATTTTGATGACACAGAACTTGGCTCTAGTCCAATTAATACCATAGTTTAGGCATGGTTGTCAAAGAAAGAATATTGCAAGAATACCAAGATAAATAAAGATGGTGTAGAAATTGTTCTTGACCTACTTGAGCGAATATCTTAAGATTAGGTTTATATGGTTCATGAATGTAATTTTTTTTTTAAGATATTTTAATATACATTCACACACACTTTTCAATATTTGTTGTATATCAAATATTATCTTCATATTATTTTTTTAGGAGTTTTATATTATTTAGTATTTCAATGTAATAATGTAGTGATACAAATGACATGAGAGTACCATAAAATATTAAGTTTTCAAAGTTTTGTTTGACCAACATGACTTCTCACCATATCAATATGCATAATCAAATTCAATAATGCACTTAAAAACAACATCTTCTAAACTTGGTCTATTAAAACAATAATGGAGTAGCTAATTAGTATTATATTTAATATAAACCATTTAAACACTTAATGAAAAGATGTTAGACATTTGTAATAATGTTTGAAGTGAGTTTTCCTTAATTTCCTTATTATAATTGATATAAATCAAATTTGTTGTTTTGTTGCACTCTAAATTATAAAAAAAGAAAAAATGATTTTGATCATTGAGCAACACAACTATACTTATAAAATATTTCCATTTATAGACTTTGAAGTGGTGCCAACATTGTACTTGTATAATAAATTTGTACTCAACATAGGAAAGTAGTTAGTGTCAATTTAAAATTGTCAATAATAGTAACAAACACAATATTCATATATTGTTAAATAACTTTATAGGTAAGAATATTTTTACAAAATATATTATTCACGAGACAAATTTAATACATAAATATAAATATCAATGATAATAGAAATAATGTAAGGAATCTAAGTTTTAGATGAATGTCAATATGTTCTTTTCAATATAACATCCTTAAATGCTCCATGAATAAAAACTAAACATTTGTAATAAACAGCTTAGTCAATTTTCTCTCTTTCCTCTTGTATTTGAAAATAATCAAATTGTATTACTTTATTACTATTCTAATTCATGATTGATTTTGATAATTAAAATGATTAGTAATTGAGTCGAGAGAAGATGCTCATTCTACAGCCTAGTACGAGGGGATGTGTAAGTTCGACTACAATTTTTTTTTTGAAGGATCTATTAATATACATTCAGACACACTTTTCAATATTTGTTGTATATCAAATATTTTTTTCATATTTTGTTTGGAGTTTTATATTATTTAGTAATTCAATGTAATCATGTGGTGATACAAATGACATAACTGTGCCATACAATATTTAAGTTTTCAAAGCTTTGTTTGACCAACATGACTTCTCACCATATCAAATATGCATAATCAAATTCAATAATGCACTTAAAAACAACATCTTCTAAACTTGGTCTATAAAAACAATAGTTTTTAACTTAGTTTTTAACACAAAAGTACAAATAATAGATAATAAATAACTTATACTACAGTTACTCTCATTCAACATTTAATCCCTCTAGGCTCATGTTAAATACATATTTAAGATGGATCCATGTTGGTATTTATTGGACACATTACTATGATAATTTGTCATTAAATAACTTTATACTTAATATATATCTTGCATATTAATCTATTATTCCTCAAGTAAGTCTCAATTAACTTAGTTTTTAACACAAAAGCACAAATAATAAGCAATAAATAAATTATACTACTACTCTCATTCAACATTTAAATTGATCGTAAGAAAATATTTTCTCATGTCAACTCTAAAACGGTTCAAACTTCCTATAATAGTATGTAATGATGACGGTGATAATGATGATTATCATCCACTACAACAGTATGTAATGATGATGGTGATAATGATTATTATCATCCACTAAGACCAAATAATATGGTATATAAGAAGCCATAAAGATATTACTCAAAATTCTTTAGAATTTTATTGTTATGCTAAAAAAGCATTAAAATAAGTGTTTCAAGATCATCATAATTTTGTTTAGTTAAAAGATCAAGAAGGTTGGTAGCGCGACAAATATTTTGAAATTTAAATCCAAACTTGAGTATAAAGTGGATGATATAAGAGGGTTTTTCATCTTCAACCATATTACTAGTGTTGCAAAGGCAATAGAATTTTAAATTGTGCCAACTTTGTCTTAGTAATAATCGCAACTTAACACATACATGATATTTACTTTATGAAATTATAATTAAATGGGTTAATAAAAGTAACATACAAAACATTCTTTTCATAAAGTTAATAATAGTAATATACAACACATTCTTTTCATAAAGTTAATAATAATAACATACACAACATTATTTTCATAAGATAACTTTACAAACTTAGCTTTAGGTACAAACCATAAAAAATCTTAAAAGAGATAATGTAAGGAATCCAAGATTAAGATGTGAAATATTTTCTTTTACAAGTTTATATAAAAAAAAATTATATACTTTACCATGATAAAATTTACCAAAAATGGTGAATATCTACATTAAAATTAGTAAACTAAGTGATTTTATAATTCCACATTTCGAAAAAACTTAATCTAGTTAAAGTTCTAAATTCTAGATCAACGGAATAATTCCAAATTTAATGAAATATGTGTTTTTAGGTTAATTACCAATGAATTTGGTCTTATTAAAAATGTGTTAAGCACTTAAATATATTGCTGTCACAAAATACTTCAGAAATTGAAATGAGGACAATGATGAAATTAGAGGCTTAGATAGCAAACCTAGAGGCCTTATGGCCTTGTAGATGGCTAAGGAAGCTTCCAATGGAGTAGAGAACCTGAAACCAACAATTTAGCTCTAAAAATGTTGCAAAACAAAATATTAGAGATAAAAAATCAAATCAATGACTGAATAATAGTTGAATGAGGGCTAGAATGACATATTAGGGTTAGGAAACCTCAACACTGGGGATGTAAATGAAAAACAAGGGCAGAAGAGAGGGAGAAGAGACCTTATAAGACCACAAAAAGGGAGAGGAGGCCCCTTAGGGCTGATGTTGGGAATGGGAAGGCCCTATAGGTCTTGCAACTAAGGGTTAATCCCCTTAGGGGTTGTGACTAAGCAAAAAAGGAATGGTTGATGGCCCTAAAGGGTGCCCAAGGTCTATAACCAGGAAAAGGAATGGATTTCAGGCCTCCTAAGGGTTGGAAAACTAGGCTAGAGGGGGTCCAAGGGCCTTAGGAGGCCATGACCAACCCTAAAAGGGATACATCCAAGCGAAATAAGGGGCCCGTGGGACCTGGGAAGCCTCTAGGCCTCATGTCTAGGCCAAAAATGGAGGACAGTTAGGCCTTAGGGACTAAAAGAAAATTGAAACTCGGAAAACACAAAACTTTGCCACCAATCCTTGCAAAATTTTGGAAGAATTCCTTTCTTGGGTTGGATGTTAAACTTGGATGAAGCTCGGGAGGCTATATCTTACCCGCAAGGGCCTAGATCAACCTTCCTTACTTGGTTGAATAGCCTGGAAAATTTTGTTGCTTCAAACCATTGAGCTATCACCTACAAAAATGAATTAAAGAATTTAAAACCCTAAATATATATAAATATATATATAATATCCCAAAAAATATAAAAACCCTAAGTGTTGTAAAAAATGGGTTAGAAATAATTCACAAATTATTTACAAATATACAATATTTACAAAATAATAATTTTTTGGAGAAACATTTTTTAATATATAGAAATGGATCAATTAACTTTGAAAAATAGATATTTTCCAAAACCCTCCTGCAAAATCAATTACTACAATGAAATATCAGAGCTCAAACATAGCCACCTATTCCCCACAATTTGTGAAATTGGAGCTGAAGTGCTAGCATACCTATAAATCTTTATATTTTCTTCTCAAAGTAAAAATATTAGGTTATATGGTGAATCAGATCACCTAAGATAACATGTATCAGTAAATTGTTCTTATCATCAGCAAATGCAATAAAAATTCTTTAACTATATTTAACGTAATAAAGGATAACATATAGCTAACACACTCCATAGATCAATAGAAGAAGAACACCATAAATTGAACCCTAAAGTCTTTATATTGCGATAAAATAGTGTTTCCACCTAAGTAGTTGCTCAATACCAATGTTCAAGAACTACATCATCCAAAGATATTCAATAGAAACTAAATGGATTCTTTATATAGAGAAACCCCTCCAAGTGGAAAATAACAGCTAGTTGGCTTGATCCTCCTCAAAATAATCTCGATCGTTGAAAATAACTTGATCATCTTTTAATCTCCACCGTCGATTTTATATTTTAAGGAAAATTTCAAATTTTTCTTAAAGTCCACTTTTAGTTAATCTAAATATTAATATTTTGGATTAATTTCCTCTGAAATTTGACCTTGACTTAACCACCAAGATCCAATGGCTCAATTTTTCATAAAATATCCATTTTTTCCTTGATGGGGGATCTCGAAAAATTCACTTTCCTTTGACCCACACATTTTTTATTATTTTCCAATTGGAGAGAAAATAATGTCTCTACAATTATTTTTTGACTCAAAATTAATTAACTTTTTGGCTTAGGATTTTATTTAATTTAGCTAGAAATTTTAATTAATTGACACTAGAGGGGATTTAATGATTGTTTCTACCCTCAAATAATAAGTTATGGTGTCTAAATACGAGGGACCATGCACCAAAATATTTGTACATCAAATTATTACAATATCAAACCTTGAAAGGGGAAAACATATTTAGCCTCATATCCTTAATAATTTACCTAATTTCGCAACACAATATGATCTAGTATAGACCAAATGTGTTTGTAATAAAATAAATTAGCCAAATGCTCTAAAATTATTCCCAAACACACTTTTATAATAGACTCAATATAACAGTAGGACTCACATAATACCTTGTAAAGGAATTCCACCTACTTTTGGGGTTTAAGCTCAAACAAAAACTTTGTAGATTAGCAGGTGTTTAGGCTCACCTTGGTCGATCAGAGGTTAAAAGCATCCTAGATGAAACCCTTTTTAATTAGGCCTAATTAGGTGTTAGCTTCATAAATAAATAATAGTCATACTAGTATCATTTACAATACAACTTGTAGAAATTGAGTTTGATGATACAATGGTGTTGGGTGAAGACTTTGAAATTTGAAAAAAATCTTCTTATCCTTTCATTATGCTTCCTTGTCATGACCAAATAAAGTGTGGTCTATTAAAGTCACAAAAACTAAATTCCCTATCAAAATGTAAGGGACTTCATCATGGATATAGGTCCTATAGTGAGAGTAGATAATAGAAAGTCCTATGAGCGGGGGATGTTTGAATTTTCGCTTACTATGTAGAAAGTGAATGTCTTGACTAAACTTGTGTTTTCGAGGACCAAAATATGCATATTAGTATGTTATTTTTATTTTATCATTGAAGCTAGTATATGAAAGTATTTGATAACAATTGCAAGGGTTTGATAATATTTGGCTTATCGGTTTAATATAGATTAGTAGTAATGGATTTTTGCAATGATGCTTGATAGTTCACATATATGTTTTCCTTATGGATTAATTGAATTCTTGTGATAAAAAATTAGGGTTTTTATTTGATAGCGAAGATTTGGTGCAAAAGCTGTGCTATATTGGTATAATGATTTTGTATTGGAAACATTGGATTTGACACATTAGTTTAAGAATAAATAGTTGTGATTCGGTATGAAGTGATCTCAAAATGAATGAAACTTATATGACTTACACTTGATGTATAATGACATAAATAATCCATATTACGATGATGTGGATGGCCTAATGGTGTTTGATAATGCTTAATAACAATTTTTTGACATAACAATAGATCAAGTCATAACATGGTATTTGGATGTGAGCCCTACCTAACACGTGGTCCGAAGAGTGTGTCACGGTGATATTGGAATAAACTTTTAGACTTTGATTTCTTTTTGATTTGGTATCAGGATCGATAAGATGACTTAGTTGATTTGATTTCAAAGTGTTTATTTGTGTCATCTGAGTATATTGGCTTGATAAGTATAATGTTTGCATATAGCATTGCATGGTTTGAAGCAAGCTTCATGAGCCTGGTATGTTCACATTGGCAGTTACTTTATGAAGCGAGGGAGATGTCGATCAAACCTATACTTTAAAATTTGTCCAAGGTATGAGTTTGATTTTATTTTATATGTTGAATCGGTCTATTATTGACGGTGGTAATGAACCTCTAACGATCAAAGTAAGAAGGAGTTGGCCTCTAAAGTTGAAATGAAGAATCATGGCAATGAGAATTACATTGAAGTTTTGAAAATGAAATATATGATGTGAAGATATTGGAGAGTTTTCGGAAAGTAGAAATGCAAATTCCTAGACACTCCAATTGTATTTCAAGTTATGAGAGATATTGTTGAACTGTCTGGCAAATAAATAGTTGATTAGAGCATTGATTTTTCATGTGAACACCCATACGTATATATATATATATATATATATATATATATATATATATATATATATATATATATATATATATATATATATATATATATATATATATTATATATATATATCTTTGAGTGTGTGTGTGTGTGTTGTTTGTTGCATAGAATCCGAGTCAATTCTTGACTAAGCCACTTCATACACATTGGGATTTCTACCAAAGCATTGTTCAAGATATTTTCATGGGATGACCAATTTTTTGGTCTGATATATTCCTCCTATGATAGATGACTGCATGGATGTATTGATGTTGTTTGATATCTTTATTGATGAGAAGAGCACATCTGTGTGTTATTTTAGTATGAGATTTTCCATGATGTTTTGGATGAAAAAGTTTGTAATGTTAAGCACGACCAAGGTTGAGTAAGATGTTTCCAACATGGCTAGCTATGAGGCAGGTTGAAGAAACTCTTTTGAAATATAATTTTAACAGGTTTTGGATGTGATAGTGACACGTTACGATAATAAAAAATGGGATGTGATTGGCAGAGATGTTGGGAAAAATATTGAGAGGGGGGGTGGGGGTGAATCAGTATTTTAAAATTTTCTTTGTTCTGAATTATGTACGCTATTTTACTGAAGTAAACCTGCGTATGTACGATAATCTCATGCAGAAAAATAGCGTATATCCAGTAAACTTATTTATCAATTAATTCTTCATCTGATCAATATGTCAATATTTCATCAAGCATTAAATAAGCAATAACCATATGTAGTAAGAATAGAATAAAAAATCACACATAAGCACCACACATGAACACCAAGATTTTTAGATGGAAACCCAATGTGGGAGAAAACAACCATTGTTGCCATCTCTGTCTTCGCCTTTTATTATAAAGAAAAAATCTTACACTATTGTACTAATGCATAATCATACCAGCGTGCAGGAATGCACTTGCGGAATGCTACAACCTTCTCACTTTCTCCAACACCTTGAACTCGTTCACTGGCTCCCACCGAAAGGGAGCTCCAACTCCCTGATATGATCGTCAGCCACTACGGACATGAAGCTTTGAATTTATTTCTTAAGGATCCAACCTTCAACACCTCTGTGGACCATGTTTCATAAAATTTCACACTGGATCCACCTATTTTCAACACATCACAACTTGTAGGCCACTTTTCATTAAATTTTCAGACCCCACTACCATCATTTAAGCCCAATACCATATATCAAAATGAAACTAATCACTATAAGAAATCAATCAATAATCGAACCAAACTGTATTAACCAACCATGAACCAACTACGACCCAAATCAATTAATTTATTCTTAAACATTTACAACAGCTATATCAATGTAACCAGAATACCAGTAATGAACCCAAAACATTGCATCAATTCCTTGAATCAACTCAATACCTTGATCAAAAAAATGAAATAATATGTACGCTACTTGACTTCAACATATTCGCGTGTACACACGCTTTCCATGAAGTAAACCTGCGTACAAATATCAAAATATGAAACCCTGAAAGTGAACCACTATCATACTGAAAAAATATGAGCCACACACATAAATACTAAATCATTTTGAACTAATAAAAAAGCCATCACTGATCACATACACCTAGTAGTATGATCACTCTTCAATAAATTAATACTCAATCAATTCAGTTTCAATAATCATGATTAAACCCAGATCAACATGAAGACTTCATTGACAAACAACAGAAACGCAACAAGATTGACTATACTAATCAAACACCTTATTCAGCAAAAACCATAGCTTATATATGTGCTTTTAGTGATTCACTTCTGCGTAGGTACGTTCTCTTCAGGAGTCAAACCCACATATAGATATGTCTAAAGTTTCTAATCGATACACTACTTACCAGCATGAAACCTGCATGTTTATGTGCCTTTTTTGTTATTAAACCAACGTAAAGATCTGCAAATTTTGACTTTTACCTTCGCAACACATCAGACCTCCAGAACAAACCCATCTCTTGGCATTCATTACAAAACATATGTCAGAAAAATTATTATCCAAGTCAAATCAACCCATAAAAAGATCAGTCAACACATAGTCATTTCAGGTTTATTAAGCATGATCCATTGTTGTATTCCCGAGTGCACACTTATTTCAAATCCATAACCAAAACTATGCATACATAATTCAGACTAAAGTATTCATCAATCACACATCACTTTCACACCTGAAACACTTTGATCTTCCTCTCCTTGTATAGCTTAGGCCCTAGCCAATACCACATGTCAAAACCACACTAATGTCGATGGTATTCTTTGATGGGATCAAATAGTCGTTGATGTGCTCATTACTATGGTCTAATACCATGGTAAAGACCCTTGGTATTTAGGAAACCATAGTGCAGAAACAGTACCCGCTTCTTCTTCTTCATAGTCGCATGTGTATGTGAATTCGCATCACAGAACCCGCGTGTATTTATCAAAACACCCCCTTCATCATTCCTTTGTCTATGGACTACTATGCCTTTTTCCAAATTCTCTGTCACGTATAGGTACATCTTATTGACAACTTCATCAAGTAGGTTGTCATCAAGGACAACACATTAGTCTAATGCCAACAATATCCCCCTTTGGACTTGATGGAAACCACTTCGGTGTTTGGTTACCAATCACTCCTATAGACATACCAATCTTCCCTCCAAGCATCAATCATGATCAAAACACCAAACTACTCTCCCCCTTTGAAATCAAGGACAAAGGGTTGACCAATGCCAAATTGTAATATCCCTAATTTGATGCTTTTATTTTAGGCAGTCAAAATCTCTAGGAGTAAAGTGGACCCAAGTAAAAACACTTATTATGGACTTATTTTATTATTTTAATTTAATAAAATGAAAATGGAATTAATTGTGCAAAGACTAGATTATGATTAGAGATCAGGAATCCAAATCCATGAGGATGGATAAGGTTCATAAGACTTTCCCAGTTCTCCAAAAATCCTTGGAGAAAATAAATTAAATATTGAATTTTATATTGGAGATAAAAATATAAAAATATACCTCAGTAAAAAGGAAAGTTACTGGGAAGAGGTGGAATAAAACTAGAAATAGGAAAATGCTAGTTTTAAAGTACTTTTGTGGAAGAAACAAAAGGAAAGCCTAGGAAAAAAGGAAAACAACATCCTGATTAACTGGACGTAGTTATGGAAACAAGATGATGGGAAAGTAGGCTTAAATAAGCAAATTTTGGGTATACAAGAGGTTGTCTACTACTGAAAGATTGATCTCTATTCGGGGGGAGCTGTGGAGAAAGAGCTCATAGGTTGGGTGGAAACTAGTCTACCTTAATTGTTATGCACAATTTATTTCATTTGACTTATAATTGGTTTATTCTAGTGAAGTTAATTAGTGGTGAAGAGTTAGTTAGATCTGTTCAGGAGTATATTATGTATATGAGATGAATGTTAAAAAATTTATTAGGTGGGGAACTAATAGGTCTGTGCATTTAAAAGATTTAGTCTGTAATAAATATATCTTTAATATGTATTGTTGCACAGATAATAATATGAAGAGCACCATCTCTCGGCATGTCTAAACCCTGATATAGGTTTAAATCTGAGGTTAGGTGAACCCTCAGAATTAATTATGCATAACATAAGTGTTTTAGCATTATTTTACAGATCATGAAATTTTGTGAATAAACTAGTATAGAATGAAAACAAATATGTCTTACAGGCAATGTAAAATAAGAACATTCAAGTAAGTTCCTATTGTGATAGAAATTGAATATTTTAATACCCTAACTGAGTCATAATAGATAGTAATAATTTCAAGGAGGAACTCATAAATTATTACTAGAACTAAACCACAGATTGTAAGAAAAATATTACACATGAATTAAAAACATAACTTCAATAAAGGAGAAAAGAGTTTGTTAAATATATTACAGAGTTATGTAAATTCAAGGATATACATCAATATAGTTACAAAGTCTAATTCAACTTTGGTCTCACTAAATGTACCAAATTTGGGAACTCTATCCCCGAATACACAAAGTGTATAACCTCTCTGGGAGGGTTCGGACATATCATAATAGAAAGCCCCAAATGGGTTACTGGACCAACCTGAAAAGGAAAGGTCCAAAGTTATGACTGGACAGGAAAACTGCTAGCCAAAGTAGTTAAACCAAAGAGGCTGTAAGGGTTACCTACATAGGATAGAAATAAATAAATTAATTATGTACATGAGTATAAACATAAATTTAAGAAAGAAATTTAACGTCAAAGGGATAAGGGATAATTACCTTAATTACAGAGAAGAAATATCCAATATGTAATAAAAAGAGAAAAATTAGTTATTACAAGGATGCATATGAGGAATCAAAATACCCTTCTAAATTCAAATTCTGATGGTAGAATTTTACCCTACAAAATCCTTTGATAGAAAAGGTAAATTGAAGATATGAAATTATAAATTCTGTGCCAAGTTTTAAAATATATATATATATATATATATATATATATATATATATATATATATATATATATATATATATATATATAAGTTATTAGTACTGTCTGTGATAAATGTTGAAAATTAACTAAACAACATACCTACAGACCTAGAGGCCTAAACGACAAGAATCGTTGTACCAGTCCATCGCAATTATGAAATACATATGATTATTAACTAGAGGGCACAATACAGAACTAGGAGAATTCTGTAAGAGAAAGCAAGATTTCTCTGCTAAGGATAAGATATACATTCTTATCACTGAAGAATCCAATTCGTTTATAACCAATATGTTAGACGATGAACCAAAAACCCTGAATGGAAGATAATTGTTTCAAATCCGGAAGACAACAAATAAAATCCAAAGCTAATGAAGCCCTCCCGAAAATAACTAAACATAATATTGAAGAGTGAGCGTTAACAGCATGGAAATTACCTGTAATGTATGGTAAGGGCTGTAAACCGAAAACCCTTAACACTTCAACGAAAGGATGTGAGGAAGTCCACAAATTTCTTCCACCTGCATTTCACCAAAACCCTGTCAGATAATCACCTTGAAGAGTTGAAATGGAACGGTGATAAAAATCGAATCAGAAATGAAATCGATTTGTGTAAACTAAACGTAAATTCCCAATCAATAAGTCACGCCATCAAGGAAGAATCGTAATGGGGAATTACAGTTCTAGAAGAGCCACGGACAGTGGAGGATGGAGAAGATTTTACTATGCTCACCGGCATTACTGTGAAATCCATAGCACAAGAAATTCTCGGGAAAGAACGCAGAATGACGGAGGGTGAAACCTCACTATAACATTAACAAGATAAATTAACTACAGACTAGAGATCAAAGAGAACGAAAATCGTAGTTCCAAATTGACCAGAGAATACAATGCATTTGGGAATTTACGAATACACATAAAGCTTTAGCTTTGTTTCCGCAAGGAATTACCTGTAGAGTTTGGGGTTTGTCAAATGATGAAGAACCAGAACCTCTGCTGGGGTTTAGAGATGAAATCATCTTTGTACTCCTGGACAAATCCATCGAACAAATTAGAAGATGAAACGATGACTACATAACCTATAAATTAAAGTCATAGTATGCCAAAATTAAAAACTGTGTGGAAAATGCGTATTACCTGAGTAAGATGAAGATGGATACAAACACAAACTCGGTGTTGCCAAAATCTCACGAGGAAATGAGTTTTGTGGGGAGCCAAGAAGAAAATGGCATAACATAAGGATAGACACCGTAAATGAAACAAATGAAAAAACCCTGCACCTAAATGCGAGGAGATCGCCATCGTTCATGGGGAGGAGATCCAACGATGGATAAAGTTCCATGTGGCTGGAGGGTTAAAACACCAAAGATAAGAGCCATGTGACTACTGTACTATGTATTAAATGGAATATAATCCCGAAACCAAATGAAGATCCATAAAATTAATGTAACGTCATACGGAGATAGAGTTACATTAATACCTTCGTAATTGATAAATATTTGCATATCCAGTGATCGACTATTGTCACTAATGTGGAGAATGCATAAGGGTAGTAACGTAGGTTAATGAAATATAAGAATTAAACATGGATGAATATAAGACAGAGTGGATGAAACCCTTACCACATGGACATGTGAATACCAACAAATCAAATCGAACCAAGGTTTCATATGTAATTATAACTATGGATCAAAAGGTCTAAATACAACCTCCATAAATGGTAACGTGGAGTCTTTATAAAGGTAAGGTGAATTTTAAAGTTCGAAGGATGTGACAACAATAAATATGTGGTAATGAATATGACTTAGGATGATACCCAATAAAAAGGTAAGGTCCAGTATGAAGAGATATATATATATATAATTCCTAACTTTCGAATAAGGTTACCTAAGTATTTTGTGGTTGAGGAATAGACTTAGAAGTAGTTAAAGTAGGAAAATAATTGGGTAGTAATAGTTAAGGTTGGAACTTAACTAATAAGCTACAAGTTCCATTAAAAATAAAATGAGATTTTTCCATCTACATGGAGTCTCATTGGAATTATGCAATTGGATTTTAGTCCCATAGAGAAGATGTCCAAATCATGAAAGAGGCATCATTATATAAATCGTGGTAGGGGAAATATAATGACAATAATTACTAGACGAGAATCGAATAAGTAAATAAACTAAAATTACAGCAACTAAAATGGTGGTAGATAATATTCGTCAAAATGTGATGAACCATAGTAGTCTATTGTATGTGAATAGCATGAATTCCACATAGGTTTGGTTTATATTTCATTGACAGGGGTGTAGTGGAGAAACCCTAGCACCGTGGTTATCGGGTTGTTGCAGGTTGCCATGGCTCCGCCATGGATTAGGGGTCTCCATTGAGACTCCTTGACTATCGTTTTTGGACACGGGCTGATAGGTGCTGGCTATTTTGGGGGCACGGGTCGTCAATTGCGATTAGTTTCACCTTTCGTCTCTTCTTCTAGGGTTTCATTGGGCCCGTCAATGGCAGCTTCTGACTTCGACCATTGTTTTATCTCCCCTATTCCCCACTTCATCATTATTGGCACCCTTGTGCATATTGTTTTACCCGCTTCGACTGGGTCACCACATCTGTCGTCCGACTCCCTGCACTGTTCGACGTTCTTCTCGGTGAGTTTTTCATTAGCACTCACTGCCAATTATTGTGAGACTTGGTATCACTTTCATAGCTTGTGGTGGCAGTTACTTGCCCACCCTTTCGTCATGAGCATCTATGAGGAAGAATTGGAATATTCGACTGACCCCCTGGATGGTGTCGAAATTTCGGGGAACAGAACACCTGATGGGGTCGCTGCCATGGTGGACGGGGAGTCAGCACCGACTCCAGATCGGATCGTTCCGTCACAACCGGTCATTTTTATGTCGGGCAATGACCTATTTTCACCCTAGGTGAACTCACCATTATTCACTCTTTCATCACCTTCCGTGTTGCGACTCTGGGAGACTCAAGCACAAGAATCACCAGATCTTCCTATACATTCCATAGCAGCTACTGACCCGGGTGGTGTGGCTAGCTCCGAGCATATATGTGTGGACTCGCTCGCATTTGAAGACTTATTAATTGGAGGGGTGGAGAATACTCTGCAACCCCTCATATCATTGGGGGCTTCCACATCGATTGTGGCATCGGGGTGTTTTGAGGACATCCCTGTGGTTGCGCCAGCTGTGGATACTATTCTATCCTCTGACTCTGATGGTGTGGATGCTCCGGATTCGAACATTGTTGGCAAACTCCCAAACTGTGGCAAGAAAAAACCTCGTCACACCAAGAACCAACATAGCCATAACGCCAATTTTGGGCCTGATTGAGGTATGGCCAATATTGAAAGAATAGCGGCTACGATGTTAGTGGGTAAGGTCCGCGGGCAGAATTACACCACTGCTCGGCTGAAGACTTGGATTTCTGAGATATGGGGTGAGAATTTGGAACTGCTCCCGAGGGTTCTACTCATGAACCGTGGATGGTTCGCGCTCACCTTCACTTTACCCGCTATGGTGGACTAGGTATTATCCAAATATTGGCATATAGAATTACACCTGATACTGTTGAAGAGATGGGATCCTCTTTTCGATCCTAATAAGGAAAAACTCTGGCACAGGTCCGATTTGGATGCGACTTCTTGGATTACCACTACAGTTCCGGAATGAGGAATCTCTTCGTATCATTGGGGGAAACTTTGGACACTACCTTGATCATGACTGATCCTATTTGGTTACTAGAAACATCTCTGTAGCTCGCATATTGGTCTTCCTGGATACTAGAGATGGACTTTATGACAACTACAACATGTTTTTTGAGGGGATGGTATGGCAACAACTGCTGGATTACGAAGGGATTCCATTCCGGTGCCGGCGTTGTCATGCGGTTGGACATATCTACAAGGAGTGTCCACTCATTGGAGGAGCGGCACCTCTCATCAAGACTGTTGTGCACATGGGCACATAAACGGATCCACCCAGCCCTGCATCTACACAGGTGGACCACCCAATTTTCTCTCCTTCGTCGACTGCAGTATCGCTGCCGTCTTGGCCGATCACTCATGCTCGGACTCACTGCCAAGATGCCATCAATCCTCGGCGAGAATGGACTCCTATCCCAGGTACATATTCACTCCCCTCTTCTATTTGCTCTCTTATTGCATCGCATTCATCTTTTGTTGGTCACCACCATATATCAACATTAGATTCCATTAGTTGTTTAGTTGCTTCGGCGCCCCCCACCATCTCGCTTATCATCTCCCACACATTAGCTACTTCCCAGATTCTGTCGCCTTCTACCTCATCCGAATCATCCTCTACCAGCCACCAATATTTTCTGCGATCATCCGTTATCGTGCCACACTTATCTAACCTAGGCATTGGACTTGTATCGAACCCCCCTATAGCCACACCAAGAGGAATACCATCGAAATTATCAAAAGCTATTCGCAGAACCAACCTAGAAGTGGATGTGGGGACCCAATCCACATTATTAAGGGTACTTAGAGCAAGGAAACCCAAAGATTTGGTTACATCATGATCTGTCTATCATTTAATTGTCGGGGTCTTGCCAACCCTAACAAGAAACTGGCCCTCCGGAGACTTCTTCACACTTCGCACATCGACGCTCTTTTCCTGCAAGAGACATTGGGTGAGGGGGAGGTTGTTTCCATTACTCTTTGTACACTACTTCCGGATTGGAATTTTATAACCATTGATGCTCGAGGAAGATCGGGTGGCTGTGTTGTGGACATTAACAACAAAACCACCTGTGTACTTAACTGTTGGGGACGGGTGAGTACCATTGGGGTGGACGTTACTCACTGTGAATTTGATTCACCCATATCCTTGATTAATGTTTATGGTCCCTGCAATAACAAAGAGGTATTATGGGCCTCCTTGATGCATTGTTCTCTCCTATAGAAAAACAATATTATCCTAGGGGGGGATCTAAACTTTTCCATTGGAATTTTGGAATCATGGGGACCTCTGGCCATTCCGGACCCTCTATCTAATTATTTTTCCAATCTTCTAGAATCTGCCAAGCTAATTGATATTGGCATTCAAAGAAAGCAACCTAATTGGAGAAATAGGCGCACGGGGGAGGCTGCGCTCGCTTGTCACCTTGATAGATTCCTCATCAAGCTCCCTCTCCATCACCACATGGATAGGAATAGACAATGGGTGGGCGTGGGAGGTGCCTCAGACCACTCCCCTATATATTTGGAATTTCAAGTGGGTGATCAGAAACCCCGAGCCCCTTTTAAATTCAATTCTAGTTGGCTACCTGAACCGGAATTCCAATCATTGGTAACTAAGGAGTGGAAGCATTGTAATCAAATCCTTGAGATTGAACCTGCTCAGGTTTTCAATGATAACCTCAACCGTATAAAATCACTCACTATCAGTTGGGCTCGGAGGAAAAAAAAGCTTGAGATAGAGGAACTCAACAGGGTGGAATTGGAAATATCTCAGCTCACTGATTCTGAGTACTTGGGTTTTAGAAGCGCAGACTCCAAAGAGCAGTTGATTGTGCTGAAAACCATTAAAGCTACCCTCCTTCGTAAAAAAGAGGAGGAATGGAGATTGAAAATCAAAGCTATCTAGTTGCAGGTTGGCGATGCTAATACCAAGATCTTCCAGCAATGTGCACGGGGCAGGAGAAATATCAATACCATCTGGGAATTAACAAATCACACTGGATTCGTGGCCAAATCCCATGCACAGATTACGGATATGGGAATCCAGCACTATTCAAATCAATACAAAGCACCCCGCAACATCAACTTTCCAGACATTATGCTCATTGCTAGGAACTTTCATAGATTTGTTGATGCAGAGCATTTGGAGATTCTAAATGCCCCGGTCCCCATGGGCGAAATCGAAGGGGTTCTGAATTGGTTCAAAAAGGACAAAAGTCCCGGACTTGATGGCTAGCCTATTGAATTTTTTCTCCATTTCTTCGAACTTATTGGTCGGGACCTCCTTCTGATCATTGAAGAAAGCAGAAGATCAGGTCGGGTCTATGATGGATTTAATTCCACATTCATTGCTCTGATTCCCAAATTGGACCATCCTACTTCATTTCATGACTTTCGACCTATCTCTCTATGTAACTGCATTTACAAAATTATCTCTAAAATCATTGCCAATCGCATTAAACCCATTATATCTTCATATATTGCCAAGGAACAATTTGCATTC
>CM076582.1:445464800-445527282 GCA_034641835.2 Pinus albicaulis | reverse complement strand
AAATGAAAATGATAAGCACAACATCTATACTACAAAAGTCTGGAAATAATTGCAATTTTTAGCTTGAAAAATGTAATCAAAAGCAAGAAATTTCGCTACGAAATGAGGTGAAAACATAAACTAAGAAATAAAGACGAGGTATGAATAACATCTAATTATAAAAACAAACAGAAACAAAGCAGAACATCTTATGTTGCAAGGGCCCTCCACAATAGATAGCTTCAAGTCTTAAACGTTACTAAATGTGCATTGAAACTATAGAACGCTTCTTCATTTGATTTAGAAATAAAACAGAGTTTAAATGAAATTACAGTCACGCAATAATTCGCACTTGGCCATACAATTACTAGCCCGATATTTATAAAAACTTATCATAACTGTCTTGAGGATTTTACGCCTATCTGAACTAGCAAACTTTATCTTGAACTCTAAAACAAAAAGTGGAATTTCGTTGCTTCACGATTTGCTACATGGTAGAGAAAATCGTGAAGCGTGATGGCTTAAAACTCCTCGCTCGCTTGATTCAACACTTGGTTGACCACACCTTTGATTGCAATTCAGGGCGATTTCCTGCTTTATTTGAACCAGATGGATATGATAGGATCCAGGATAAGATTATTTTTCATCTTCCCATATATTTCGCTACTTCATTAATACCTCAGAACCTATCGAACCGTGGCGGTGCCTACAGAAACATCAATCAGCTGCAGAATTGCATTAATTTTGTAGCTAATGCAGATTTTACTCTAATAATAAGGAACAATTGAAAATATGAAAAATAGGTCATCAAAATACTTTACCAAGTCAAAATTTGCAGTCTAACATGTGTTTGAGCTAATGATGGTGACAAAAAGAAGGAAAATGAGTGAAAGGAGTGTCAAAATTGAGGCAGTCTTGAGGCTCTACATTCCCCCACGAGGAGACCATTACATGTCCTCATGCAAAACACAAAATTGTTGATCCTTATCATGCTAGTGCATCTTCCCTGAGACTTCTGCTAAAACATCCAACTTCAATTTCTTTGCCTTCCTTTTACTCACAACCATCCTTGGCTTTCTCATCAGGAGTTTATATTTCGGGTTTATGATTCGCCTGTTGAGATTTTTATTTCTCTTTTTCAAATTTGTATTTTTCTTGAACCATAAACCCAAATACAAAAGAGTATTATCATTTATGGTTTTCTCAATCCGGCTCTAAAACTTCAAAGCTTCATGCTCCGGTTTAATATGCATGTTTAGTGTCTCCAGTTCAAAAATATCTTGCCTTAGAATATTCACTACTGGAGGTTCTTGTGCACTATGAGGCTGTGCTTATTCCCTATGTTCTGAAACTGATTTATTCTTTGTATATATTTTCTCTAAGGACTCAATATAGTCATAAATTTCTTGTTGTACTGGGTCAATCTCTGGGGTCTTTCGACCTAGACACTAGGTAGGCGGCATAGTAGTGGGTGATGGAACCCCGAGTTCCTCCTATAAATCCACAAATTTTGTTTCTTTTGGAGTCGGATTTTTCATTGTCTGCTTAAGTCTAGCACTTCTCCTTATTGCAGGAGGAGGGTTTTGAATCTTTACCCTATTCTTCTTTGTTTTGGAATTTTCTGTTTTTATGGATGTATCTTTTCCTTTTTCGCCCTCTTCCCTCTTTTTACTAGTTTGCTTCTTCAATTTCCCCAAAAGTTCTGGAATGGGAACTTCATCCTCTGATTGTTCTGGAGGTTGTTGTTCACTTTCAACACGATCTTCAGTTTTTATTTTCCTTCCCCTTTTTCCTTTGCTTCAACTAGGTTCTTCTTGGTTTCTCTCTTTGAAATGATTCCGAATTAGGAAATTTTCCCAAGTATCCCCTGAAATTTTAAGGTGGAATTCGATAACAATTTTTATGAACCCATGATGATACATTGTGTTGTCTATAAACTGAATTCTCTTTTGAATAGTCATTGACATTTTTCTCAAGCTATGTAACAAAAAGTAGGGAAGATTTATTTCATTTCCTTCAAGAAAATTCATCAATAACCTAACATGATAAAAGAACATGCATCCAAATCTTCCCTCACAGGTAATAAATTTTTGGATTATCAATAGAAAATTCCTCCATTTTCCTTTAAGTGTTGTGCTAGGGATTCCCTTTTTAAATATGGTGGTATCCATACCTGGGTTTTTAAGAAATATTTTCCATTCTTCACCTTCGATTTCTTTGTTTTTGAACCACCTCTCTGCAGTTCTCGGCAGTCTAGTGGGTTTGGCTACGAAAGATTCTGTTATTGCAAACTTAACATCTCTGATTTCGACCTCCATCCTATCAAATACTCTGGAAAATTTTGTAGAAATTACACCAATGGATTCAATCCGATCATGCAATGTACTAAAACAAGATACGGAATCCTTCTACAATATTTGTGGAATATAGATCATGATCTCTCAATCACATGCAAGTAAGAGAAAGAAGTAAATCAATCACACAAAAAAATATTTTCCTGGGGAAAGAAACTTCTAAAAACCCATCTATCTCTATTGTATAATAAGCCAAGGAATCATGAAAGAATACAATCCATGTGTGCTCACAGGAACCTCATACACTCTACCAATCGTCTCACACTGATCTAGGCACAATTGGATCAACACATAGCCAATTTTCAGCCCACCTTAAGCCTGCCTTGCTCACGCAATCCCTAGGAAAAATAAATCCCTATTAAATAAGAATTCCAAACTTCCTTGACTGCACAATCCATCATGGCCAACTTGTGGCTTTATAACTGCACCTGGGCAGTTCGCTAATAATACAACTGATAGTTTACTTCCCTTTAACCTTTGTCTCAATTGGGTCTCCATCAGATTTGGCATGCATGTAACTAATAATAACAAATAAACAGTTACTTGGTAGATCACTACTTGTGAATTCAATCTAATTTAATTCACTTGACCTCTCACCAGCTCATCACTCAGTTAGAACTAGTTAAACTGATTTTAACTCAATTATTTTGAGTTAACTTATTAAACTCACACTACACTAGTGCATTAACTGCAACTGGACCCCCAAAATAATAGAATCACTCTACATGCCTCACCATTGATCCTCAACTCGAAATTATTGAGATAACTAAGCCTATCTCACTTAGTTAACTATTACAAGTTGTTATGAGATAAGATTACAATTTGTTGTCTAATTTATTTAAGGGAAAAATAAATTAGACACATTTTCTTGTTGACTTTTCAACACTCCCTCTCAACAAGAAAGGGATTATTAGCTACCCTGATCCTGCCTTTGTGGTATTCAAATTTTCTCTTCGCAAGTGCCTTCGTCAATATATTTTCATCCTAATCCTCTGTGGAAATGTACTGCAACAACATAATGTGTCTTTAAACACAATCTCTCATATGGTGGTACTGGATGTTTATATTCTTGGACCTATCATAGAATAATGGATTAACCGAGAGTTTTGATGCAACTCTGGTTATCACAATGTATCACTGTCGGATCCATCTGATGACCAAAAAAACCAACAAGTATCTTCCTCATCCATATGGCCTCACATGTAGCCTGACTAGCTGCCATGTACTCTGCCTCGGCTAAACTGAGTGCAATTGATCTCTACTTCCTGTTGTACTAAGAAACTGTTGTTGATCCTATGCTGAAGATGCCCCATGATGTGCTCTTCATATCTAATGGATTTCCTGCCCAATCTGCATCGGTGAAGCCTTGAAGCTTCACTCCCTCTCTCCGTCTGTACCATAATCCATACTCTGTAGTGCCCCTGAGATATCTCAAAACATGCTTCCCCGCGTTCCAAAAGAGCTTGGTAGGCTTAACCATATCTTGCTGGTTAATTGCGTAGCATATGTCTGGTCATGTGTTCACCAAATACATAAGTGAACCCACAAGCTGCCTGTAAACAGTAGCATCCACTACCTCACCTAAAGTAGCATCCTCCTTCCTCCAGTTTCCTATAAGAGGAGTCTCCATGGGTTTGCTTCCCTCAATGTGGAACTTCCTCAGAATCTCCTTGGCATACTTACCGTGAGATACAAATAGCTCCCCATCTCTTTTCCATATTTCCAAGCCAAGGAAATAATGCAAGAGCCCCATGTCCTTCATCTCAAACTCTTGCAACATCCTCTTTGCAAGAAGTTATGAGTTGCTCATCACCTGTCAGTATAAGATCATCAACATAAAGTACAATAATCAAAATCTTACCATCAACCACAATATGATATAGGTTCACATCCGCTTCACTCTTTGTGAAACCCAACCCGGTGAAATAGTTGTTGATCCTGATGTACCAAGCACGAGGTGCTTGCTTCACCCCATACAGTGCTCTCTTGAGTCCGCACACATGTGACTCCCTGTCAAAGGTCTCAAAACCTTTTGGCTGCTCAATGTACACTTCTTCCTCAATAACTCCATTGAGAAAGGTTGTCTTTACATCCATCTGATGTATCTGCCTCCCCATCTACACTAAGAGTGCAAGGATGGATCTAATCAATGAGTACCTTGCAACTAGTGAAAAATTCTCCTCATAGTTAATCCCTACCACCTGTGAGAATCCTTTGGCCACAAATATAGCCTTGTATTTCTCCACACTCCCATATGTTGCTTGCTTCACCTTTTAGATCCACTTGGATCCAACCACTGACTTCCCCACTGGTCTTGGGACCACTTCCCATGCATTGTTTATGATAATGGAGTCATACTCCTCAACCATGGCATCAACCCATGTTGGTTGTTGCATTGCTTCCTCAAAATAGGATGGTTCTTCCACAATACACTCGCTCATAAGAGCCATGTATCTAGTATACATGTATGGGGACCTTCTCTACCTGTGTTGTGATGTAGGTGCACCTACACTCTCTGTCACATCTAGCACCAATCTATCAGCTTCTTTGGTGCGCTTCCTACCATTTCTAGTGGATGGCTCTACATGAGTGGTTTATGCCACTCTCTATTCCTTTACATGTGGTTGCTCCACATCTTGAGGTTCATCCTTTGGAACTAAGAGTTCCTCTTCTGCATGCAAGTCAATCTCCCTCTCAAGGTACAATCGTATGCATTTCTCCTCATCAAATTTAACATATCTCCTGACAATTGTAATCCTATTAGCCGGTAAATAAACCTAATAGTTGTGGGGAGTATCAGTGTACCCCAAATATATACCAATCTCTACTGCTGGTTCTAGCTTCTTCCTAGCATCTTTGGTCACATGGAAATAGACAAATGAGCCAAAAATTTCAAAATATGAAATATTCAGTTTCTTACCTGAAAAATCCTCCTCTAATGTACTCATGCCAAGTATCCGAGGAGGACTACGGTTCTGCACAAATACCTTTGTGTTGCATTCCTTTGCCCATAGATGAAATGGTAGGCCTTGATCATGTAACATAGCTCATGATGCTCCCACAATTGTTTTGTTCTTGCCTTCCACAACCCCATTCTGTTATGGGTTATGAGTTGCAATAAATTCTATCTGAATTCCTTCTTTGGCGTATAAGTTCTTGAATTCATTAGAGATATACTCACCACCATTGTCGCTCCTTAGAGCCTTCACCTTCTTCCATGTATCTTTCTATACCTGTGCCTTGAACTCACAAAACTTGGAGAACGTCTGATCTTTCTTCTGCAGAAAAAAGATCAAACACTTTATAGAAAAATCATCAACAAAAATCACAGAACACCTGTGCTTTGTTGTGGAAGTTGTTGAGAATGGTCCACACGCGTTTGAGTGAAATATCTCAAGGATTGTTGATGCTCGGTTCTCCTTCTCATGAAAGGTGGCCTTTGTATACTTCCCTATGGTACATCCCTTGCATGTGTCTATCTGCACAAGTGTACCCTTTGGAAGACCTGTACAAATCTGCTGCATTATCCTAAAAGCACTGTGGTGTAGATGATGCAACCTCTTGTGCCATAACTCACCAATATCTCGGCTCACCACCTCCCTTGCTTTACTGCTCATTGTTGCACAACCATCTACATCATTTTTGTATAGTTTATTCACACAAACTCCAATATTCTTTTCCTGTCCTGTGGATTTGTGACGAAGGAACGCCTTTCCTTCACTAGAAACCACACCATATCCAAGATCCTCAAACATAAAAACTGAAACTAAATTCTTTTTCAAGCCTGGTACATGCATGAAATATTTTAATATGAAAGTTTTACCTGACTGTCTATGGAAAGTAATTGCACCAATCCTAATAGCATTATACCTCTCGTCATCACCCATCTCGATGTGTATCTGAAGATCCTTCTCCTCCAAGCTACTAAAGAGCTCTTTGTTTCCAGTCATGTGGAAAGATGCTCCACTATCCAAGTACCACATAGATCCCATCACAGTTGACACCATGCATGCAATATACATGCATATTATATTGGAGCACAAGAAATTACAGTAGTGAAGCAGGAGCTAAGTTTGTTGCTGGAAATAATTTGAATTTGCAGAAAGACTTTCTTGGTGCTATAGCTGATTCAAGATCGAAATGGATTTCAATGGCTTGACGTTAGAGTATGCACTCGAGGGAAACTCTAACTACATTGCTTGGAAGGATAGGATGAAGGTAGTACTCGAAAAAAATGGCTTGAAGGAATTCATTGACAAAGATGTTCCTAAGCCAGTTGCTCCAGATGCTGCAAATCTTGATGCATGGCAAAATAAAGTTGCAAGGGCGAGGAGGATCCTATTGGAGGGAGTACGAGACCACATTGTCTCAAGCCTCCATGGGAAAGCCACACCATATGCTATATGGAAAGCTTTGACGGATCTATTCCAAAGCAGCAACGACCATAGGAAATTGGTGCTCAAAGATAAACTTAGGAAGATCAAGATGGAAAAGAACGACACTATTCCGGTATACTTAACAAAGTTTGTCTAATGTCGAGATGAACTTGGGAGTTTAGGAATAATTGTCGTTGATGATAATTTGGTGAGTTTGGCTCTCCTAGGACTTCTTAATAGTTGGCACAGTTATGAAGACTTTGTCAACAGACGGGAAAAATTGTCAGATTGGGTACGATTGTGGTCGAATCTGGTGCGGGAGGAGTTCATGCGGAACACCAGAGATGGCTCTTCATCAAAGCATGATGATGAAGAGGATTTTGCTTTGGCTTCCAAAGCGAAGAAGGGGAAGGGGAATAAATTCCATTCTAAATCTAAGGTCGGTGAAGATGGCAAGGAGCACAACATGTCCAAAGTGAAGTGTTTTCACTGTCACGATCATGGACATATTGCCACAAATTGTCCACAAAAGAAGAAGAAAAAGAAGGTTGCAAGAGCTGGAGCTGGTGAGGCCCTTGCCTTGCAATTTGAGCTTGGCTTCTCACTTATTGCATGCATGGTGTCAAGTGCAATGAGTTATATGTGGTAATTGGATAGTGGTGCATCTTTCCACATGACAAGATACGAAGAAATTTTCAATAGGTTGGAGGAGAAGGACCTCTAGATTCATTTCAAAATGGGTGATGACAAAAGGTATAGCGCTACCGGGATTTGTACTCTTGGTTTCCAAAGGAATTCAGGTAAACCCTTCTTTTTAAAATATGTAATGCATGTACCAGGCTTAACAAAAAATTTAGTTTCAGTTGCAATGTTGGAAGATAAAGACTATGATGTGGTATTTAGTGAAGGTAAAGCCTTCCTTCAGCATAAAGCCATAAAGAAAGTCAAGAAGATTGGGATTTGTGTAAAGAATCTCTATAGACTTTATGTAGATGCGATTTCTATAGAGCTTCCAAACATGGGGAAGTGTGAGAAAGCCATGAAATTAATGCTTGAGAGGGAGCTGGATTTACATGCAGGTAAGAGTGAACCTCAAGATGTGGAGCAACCACATGCGGAGGATCAAGGAGTGGGAGCGACCACTCATGTAGAGAAATTTTGAGCCAGATGGGCAAAGGGAGTGCATGCATCTGTACCACCAAGTGTGAGGTGGGGCGACATGCATGAATAATCCGAAGAAGAAATTTTGGGCAGGATTCATTGAGATGGTGTGGATCTCATGAATCGAACTTGGCTACGAGGAGCCCACAGAGCAACAGTAGCAGGATCAGTTGCATTGATGCAGTCAGATGTTGTGAGGACATGAAATCAAAGTGACAGTGTCGGATACTCGAGCGCAGATCAGAGTTGGCAACAAGTGCAGAGTGCATGGATGCAGGTGTCAGAGGCGTTGTGGTTCCTGAAGACATGTGTAGTAGCTAGCAGAAGTCAGAATAATTTGATTACAAATGAATTATACTGATTCAGTTGTTTGGAGGCTATTCAGTTTCGGAAGTGTTGCATCTACGAGAAACACTAGAGAAGTGTTGCATGCAAAGGTTGCATGGCACATGCATGGAGTTGCATGTCGCATGCATGGAGCTGCATGTTGCATGCAAGGACATTAATTTCTTGTTGAGAGGGAGTGTTGAAGTCTGCAACAAGAAACAATGAAATTGGCATCCGGAAACAACATCCTTGATCCTAGTGAAAATTAAGCACCTAAACTATGTGGGGCCCACACAGGCTTTTTTTGGGTGTATGTCTATTTATAGATGTATGTGAAAATTCTATTTATAGAAT
This sequence comes from Pinus albicaulis, assembly GCA_034641835.2. Classification (NCBI taxonomy): domain Eukaryota; kingdom Viridiplantae; phylum Streptophyta; class Pinopsida; order Pinales; family Pinaceae; genus Pinus; species Pinus albicaulis. The sequence continues at coordinate 445,518,731 of CM076582.1, read as the reverse complement.
GCATGTCTATTTGTAGATGCATGTCTATCTTTATTATCCCTTAATATAGATGGACAATAAATTGTAATCTATTCTCAATTTGGACTTGGAAATAGTTAACTGAAGTGGAAAATCAGTTAGATAAGTGAATTTCGAGTTAGAGGTTGGTTGGTGGGACATGCAGGTTGACTTGAGTTGTAATAGAGTGATTCTAGTTGTAACAAAGTTGGAAGTGCAATGGTGCATTAGTTAATGCAAGTTGTAAATTAGTTTAACTCAGTTAAGTGACTTAAAGTCAATTGTGCTAGTTGTAACTCAAGATACACTAGTGAGAGATCAAGTGAATTAGTTATTAATTAATTCACAATGAGTGGTCTCATATGCAAATGATGTTTTTACTATTATTAGCTCCATGCATGTCAGATTTAGTGGAGACCCAATTGAGTTATAGGTGAAAGGGAAGATAACTATCAGTTGTGGCATTATCTGCTTGCACACATGCAAGCACACACACATTGGATGTGCCCATGAGAATTGCGCAATCAAGGTAGGTAAGAATCAATCATTCAGGGGTTCTTTACCATCAGGGATTACACAGTGGAGGTAGGTTGTCTGGAGACAGTAAATTGGCCAAGGAACTTGCCAATTTTTGTATGACAGTGTGAGACAGTTAGCTCATGTACTGAGAGCTCTTGGATTGGATCTTTGTATGTAATAGTTTCATGATACATGATATAATATACAATAGAAGATAGTGGGGTTTTTAACTATAAGCTTTCCCCAGTAAATTATCTGTGTTGTGTGTGATTTATCTTTCTTCATGATATTGTAATTGGCGATTGTGTTTTAAATTCTGTAAATATTTGTAGAAGTGATTTTGTATTTAATAGTAGCACATTTTGAGCCATTTTCTTCGAGTACTGCCTCCATCCTGTCCTTCCAAGAAATGTAGTTTGAGCTGCCCTTGAGTGCATACTCTAACCTCAAGCCATTGAAATCCATTTAGATCTTGAATCAGCTGTAGCACCAATAAAGTCTTTCTGCAAATTCGAATTCTTTCCACCAACAAACTCAGCTCTTGCTTCACTACTGCAATTTCCTGTGCTCTAATACCATGTAGAAAATTTATAACACAGCTCTAATACCATGTAGAAATTATATACAAAATACATGTATGTCCTGGTGTTGAGGAGGTAAATCCCCTCTGCGGACAGAGGCGATCCCTACTAGCCCAGCAGGGGTCTAGCAACAATCAAACAATGCTATGACGCAAGCTCCTAGTTACGAATGGAAAGACTAGGAATAGAAGCCTACCTAGATTCCAACGCTGTAATCTGAAGAAGAAGCGTCCCCGTTCTTCAGCCCCGGCAGATCACAATCCTCCCACGATCTCCGCGGATGAACACCTGCACATGGAAGAAATGAACAGATACACGCATAGAAACCAGCATACGTAACTAAACATCAGTCAGAAAGGATGTTACTCGCATTAACATGATGGAAAACGGAGTGGAACCATAATCATAATCATCTATTAAATAATAAGCGAAGAGAGATTACAACCAAGTTCTGACGTCGCAGCCTCCTTCGGACGGGTCTCCGGTCGTCCACGTCTCGCAAAGCTCGCCAAGGAAAGGGAAAACCTCTCCGGAGTCTCGTGACAATGGTCTCCTTACTTGAGTCGGCCTTAAGGGAAAGAGAGGATTCTTTACAACACAAAGGCTCTTGGGAATATGGAGATACAAAGCTTAGGCACTTCCAGACTAGCTTGCCATGGGATTGAGCAGGCTTTTATAGATGGGGAAGGAGGGAGTTGGGATCCCTATTATTATGGGATTGGCCCTATCAACAAGGAAGGTTCCATGGGATGTGGCAAAACCACTTCCCTTCCATAGAACTCCCGCAGCCAAACCTCCCAACTCAAGATAGGCAATGGTTTGTGAGTTTGTTGGAACTCAACTTCCGCCATCCTTATTTAAAAAACAGTCCCTAAAATGGGTGGCGCGACTGCTGCTCCATGACAGAGCGCCAGGTGGCGCGACCTCTTTGCAGGATTTTCCCCATTGGCGCGAGTACTGAACTGCCTGCCCGCGCCAATGCTAAAAGGGATGTTTTTCATGATTTTTGCAAGGAGATGTCTCAAGGGCAAATAAAGCTCATGCTTAGAGGAATGCATTGATGATGTTTTCAAGGCATGACAATGTTCACAGGTCATGAAATGGGTCCTCCATTGTGCGGGACGGGGAATGGTAGGGACGGTGACAAATTACTGTGCAACAGATGCCCCCTAAAGTATGAGGCCCGAGAGAGAGAGGGGTAAAATGCTTTACGAGAACATGTTCAACAGAAGGCCCGCCGTCAGAAAACCTGCACAGAAAGATACAACTGATATCTCAAGTACATGATGTATATATGGTATGGACGCAGCCATCCGAAACAGAGTATGCTATAATCCGGATCCAGGGTATGGGCGCAGCCATCCAACTAAGATCAAACAAATAGACTCAGGTATGGTCGCAGCCATCCAATCAGTGAGTCATGTACATAATGATAATAATCCACAATCGCAGCCTGGATTACAACAGACACAATCCAGGGTCTTGCGCTCCATCTCGACCCAAAAAAAGTACAAGTTCGAGCATGCGAATATGTGAGCTGAAGTCGAACATGCAAGAACATCGTCTGATTACCAGCCAATGATGAAAGCTGTTAACAGACGCGAGAGGAACCACCAATAATGACAATGGCCCTCAAGGTACTACAGGTACAATCTACGGCATGCGAATAAATGAGTTGATGTCGAACACCCGCAGAATCACTCGATCGGAGGTCAATGATGTAAACCTCACGTCGAATGCGACGAACCTGCCATTGAGGCATGCAGGCTCCAAGGTACCATAAGGAGTCTCTAGACCAACTTCCTGGATAATGAGTTGATGTCGACAGGAAGTGACCTTGATCGAAGGTGGGCCATAATGATTCCCACATCATCGACACGAGACAGAGGAACATGATGTTTTGTTGTGAATCAGGATCGTATGAGAAACAGAGGAAGGTTGATATTTGCAGAGGCCAACTTCTCTTGAACACATGAACGGCACGAAAATGGACTTGGCAGTATTTGACATCAACGGATCAAAGGTCATGGCGACAAGGCAGCGAACAGATGAGAGGTCAAAAGAGATTACCCAAACCCACGGAGGCAAAGTGAAGCAGCGAGATGAGATGTCCCCAACTCGACACGAATGCAGACAAGTGCCATGTTCAAGAGCGACATACTGCCGACGACAACGACGATGGTTCCATTTTTCCCCCACCATTTCTGGCGAGTAACCCAATTATTTTTAATAACAAGCTTGATGGGGATAGCATATGCTTGTGATATAAGTCCGCCCTTCGGGCGAATCCATCCTAGTGCATTTAACGAGTCCTAGGAAGGAGGAACTCGGAGAACGTCATTTCGACTAGATCCGATGTCATCAGGGTTTAACGAGTCTGACAAAGGAAAAACTCGGCGTCTTTTCATGTTTAGAGAGTTTGAAAAGACAACAGAAAAGAAAACTCCACAGGTCCCTTTTCGTAAATAGTTCCCCAGATCCGAAAAGGTAGAAAACAATATCCGGAAAAACCTCCTAGTCGCGATAGGCTAGGGTATTCCTTTTTCGTAATCAATCCATCCCAGCCCGAAAAAGGGTTAAACTTATACTGGGTGGATGTCGATTCGTGTCCATTTTTACGAGATCGAAACGACAAGGGCCTCGGCGATCTTTTCATATTTAGAGAGTCAGAAAAGAGCTGAAAGATGACTCCAGAGTGACTTTTTCGTGTATTTACCGAGTCCGAAAAAGTATAAAATACAACTCGTTTCCATCGTTTAAGTCGCAAAACCTGTTGCTGCACATACCAAGCAAACGTAAAATCCATTTTTGACATGACATATGCAAATATTTGATAAAAATAACTTTTAAAACTCATTTAACGTCGAAAAAGTTATAAATATGTCAAATTGGTAAAAACAAAATTACTTTTACTATTTACCTTGGTAGAAAGCAACAGTGGTCCATTTGGAGTAGAAACTTTCGTCGACGATTGCGACCAATCCAGGCAACCATTCAGCTTCTCGTCTGTCACAGGTAAAAGGCGCTCCCATGCTCTTCATTTTCATTCATTTTTTAATGATTTTCCCTTAAGAATCAGTTCTATGAGGCCACTCTTAAAATTTTAGGGCTGCGCCCATTGGCGCGAGTATCGGGCACGGACCCGCGCCAATGAGCTCTTTTTTACAAAGGGATCGCGCCAGCGGCCGAACCTTAAATTCCGCCCAAAATTTCGACATGTGGACCAAATGCTTGGAATTTGAAGCTCACCAAAGATCTAACTAAGGGTTTTTGACCATGTGAATGCAGATAATCACTCAAAATGGCAATCGAATGGAAGGAACGAGAGCACGGAGAAGAGGATGAACAGGCCATGCAAAGCCAAGCTTGCATAAATGCACTTAGAGACTGTGGATTGAAAAAATTCTTCCTCACGCCATGTTTACGAGCTCAGCCCGAGCTCCTCCAATATCTAATTAGCATCTGGGATGAAAACGAACAAGTGTTCAGGTTACGAGACCAGGTGTTAGAACTGGAGGTCACTGACATTTATTTCATCACTGGATTGTCCCGCAGAGGTCTAATCCCTGTACTGACTGGAAGCAGACCATCTGGGGAAAAGATGGAAGAAGTAATGGCACGGGTGTGCCGAGGGGCACAAACAGGATCAGGAAGCAAGAAGGTGGACATCCACACTATTCCTGATCTAGCACTGAGAGTAGTTCTCCATACCATTACGCGGGCTGCTGGGTCGCAGGCTCTGCACGAGGCCACGAAGACCCAACTCCTGTTGGCCTCAGAATGCATGGGTCCCTTACTGTTCAACTGGGCAGAAGCAGTAACTATCAATATGAAAAGGCAGCTCACAAGGTGCAAACAGGGGAAACTGAAACAGTTCGGTTATGGTTCCATCTTGGTATCGTTCATTCTGGAACGCTTACCAATCTTCCAGGGCCAAGGGGCCGCAGTGGGGAGTCCGATACCACGAGAGCCAAGAATGGCTCGCTGGGCAGCATTGATGCCCAGATCTGGAGGTGGCTAACAGATGTCCTGGAAGCCAGAGTTTTTTAGGTGGTTACGGCGCCAGCTGATTGTCGTGGAAGACTGGCCCTATTCGGGAACTGACTTTACTGGGGACCCAGACCTCCCGCTACCAGAAGGAGATGATTGGGACGAGGAGCTGGGTAAGACCTCATATTTTTGATTTTATGTTTATATGTTTTTTTTGTAAATACACATTCGTCTTAACACAATAATATATGCATGCAGATGTGGGACCTGAGAGACCAGCCGCGATGTCTCCAATCTCCCGGAGGACCCAACTCGCCCCTGAGATTCAGGGGGAAGGCACCAGAGGTGATGAACTGATCCAGAACCTCGAGGGAATCGCCCACGGGATTCCAGACTATGCCCGGCTAGCAGACGTACCGATGGCATACCAGCGCCATACGGTGGGAGTCCCGAATCGGATCCACCGAATCCTGAGGCGCCTAGTGCGTGCAGTGACGTGCTATCATGAGCACCATGCGGATTAGTCTTTAGGATTTATACCACACCTATTTTTTGAGAGACATAGCGTCTCCGGATGTATTAAGACGACTTATGTATATTTTTTGAGTTTTATGTGACACACTCTATGTAAACATTTCGATATCTATATATATACATATCTATTTCTGGGTGAGTCTTTCTTTACATGTGATGATGATTTATAAATTGCACAAATGTCTGTCTAATACCAAATTTGCTACTGCATCTGTTAATGTATTCAAATGCCTGGGTATATGAGGATATGTAATGTAGTCAAAATTCCTTTTTAGTAATCGAATACGCAAATACAGACGTAAGATGGACGGGTTCCTTACCGAATAGTGTCTGTTCAGCTGTAACACTACAAGTTGTGAATCTAGGTACACGAGCAATTCACGGATACCAAGGTTTACTGCCTCGGTTAATAATTCCAACACGGCACTATATTCCGCGATATTGTTCATGGTACGTCCTAAACACACACCTTGCAGGTCGATCAACTCACCAGCAGGATCGTAGATTACCCAGGCTGCGGAAGACAGATTCCTGGTACTGCGGGAGGCACCATCCGCGAAACCAACAAATGGATGAATAGATATCTGCACAACCAGGAAGACCCGATCAGCAGAAAGATGTTTACAAAGCACACCACACTATGCACACAAATGACAATCACACACCTATGTACACACACCACACCAAGAAATCATTTCAGGCATAGTACTTTTTAAGGTACAGCCCATTCCTGGGCTGCGCCAATGGAACTCCTTCGTAGTCTATAAGCTCGTAGGCCCCATTTTTCAAAACGCGTTTTACTATATAGGGCCCGTGCCACATCGGCTGGAGCTTACCGGCTCCAAGCTTATCATGTGCCTGATCGTACAAGAGGACGAGGTCTCCTTCGATGAAAGAACGGGGAGAAACAGATTGATCAAAATGAGTTTTGACCCTCTTCTTTTGTGCTTCGGTGATCAAAGCAGCTAGACGACGGGTTTCATCCAACCGTTCGAGATACAGAAGACGTTCTTCCTCAGGAGAAGTATCCGGTAAGAGCTCCACAGCTAATTTAAGCAAAGGAATTTCACATTCAACCGGCAAAGTAGCTTCCAGACCGTACACCAGTTGGAATGGTGTGAATCCGGTTGCACTTTTAGCAGATGTTCGGTATGCCCAGAGAGCTGAGAACAGTTGGAGATGCCAATTGGATTTATGAATCCCAACTGTTCGTTGAAGCATGGTGACCAAAACCTTGTTCACTGCTTCAACCTGACCATTCGCTTGAGGGTAGTATGGCGTTGAGCTGTCGTGACGCAGGCCCAACGCAGCTGTCAGCTCCGCCATCATGTAATCGCGGAAATGAGTACCGTGATCAGTGACGATAGCTTGAGGAACCCCGAATCGTGCGATAACATGGTTGAATAAAAATGAAGCAGCCGTTTTCCCATCAGCAGCTAGTGTAGGCATCGCCTCGGCCCACTTAGTGAAGTAGTCGACGACGACAATGATATACGCATGCCCCCCGGCCGAGTGAGGGTTACACGTCATAAAATCCACGCCCCATTTCGCAAAAGGGCCGACGGTAATAACGGGATGCAATGGCAAAGGCGGCGCGCACATCTTGCGCTGAAAAATCTGGCATGGATGACATTTACGGACTGCAGTGATACAATCCTTGAATATAGAAGGCCAGAAATAACCTTCCCGCAGGATCTTCTGGGCAGTAGCATACCCGGACATATGTCCGCCACAGGCGCCACTGTGGCAGTCATTTAAGACTTTCTCAGCCTCTTCCAAGGTAAGGCATCGTCGGAGCACCGAATCTACTCCAATGCGATATAAGGTATCTCCTACTATACGGTAGGGTTGGGACTGGTGCCGAATCCGACAGCGGGCAGTTTTATCCAACTCAGACCGAAATGTCGCGGTCTGAAGATACACTATGATGTCACCGTACCAAGGATCACGAGTATCGATAAGAAACAGCGTTTCGTCCGGTATATGATCTTCAGAGTGTGAGGGAAAAGAGTCTGTAGGGAGAGAACATATCAAATCCGCAAAGACCAATGATTTAGTTGACTTGGCAGTGGTGAACTCCAAGTCAAACTCCTGCAGGATCACGATCCATTTGGAGTACTTGCCCCCTAGTAATTGTCTAGATAGAATATACGTCATATGGTTGCAGTCTGAAACCACTGTTATTGTGCGCAAAAGGATGTAATGGCGAAAGCGTTGTACGGCGTGTACGGCTGCTAAGGCCAACTTCTCAACATGTGCATAACGCGTCTCCAGGTCGAGAAGGTTCCGAGACAGGTAATAAACAACATGTTCATCACCGTTCTCGTCATCCTGCACCAAGACCATGGCGATGGTGCTAAATGCGGCGGCTAGATACAAAGTAAAGTCGCGGTGGTAGTTCGGAGGACGAAGCAACGGAGCATTGACTAGCAATGTCTTCAGCTTCTCAAAGGATTCCTGAGAAATTTCATCCCAGTGAAAGGGAACATTCTGCTTTAATAAACGAGTGAATCCTTTGGTCACCTCGGCATAATTCGGGATAAAGCGCCTAAGAAAATTCGCTTTCCCTTGCAGACTCTGTAATTGATACAGGGAGGAGGGTGATGGGAGATTTATGATGGCCTCAACCTTCAGAGGGTCGAGGCGAATTCCGTCTTTCGAGACTATAAAGCCTAAAAGACGGCCAGTATCAACGCAGAAGACGCACTTATGAGGATTGAGCCTGATATGGTAGCGTCTGCAACGAAGAAATATCTGGCGAAGATGTTCAGGATGATCCTCTCGCTTACCCGAATGGGCTGGCAAGTCGTCCAGATAAGGCTGGACGATATGGAGAATATCATGAAAAGCGTAGGACATCACACGCTGAAACGTGGCGCCAGCGTTCTTTAAGCCGAACGGGAGTTTTTTGTACGCGAAAGTGCCCCACGGACAGATGAATGTGGTCTTATGTTGATCCTCAGGTGCGATATTGATCTGGTTGTAACCTGAGAAACCGTCCATTAAGGAATAGATCTCACTCCCAGCACAATCGTCGATGATCTGGTCGATAAACGAAGTGGGATAATTATCCTTAGGACAGGCACGATTGATATCGCGATAATCCACACAGACTCGAATTGTACCCTGCTTTTTATCGACAGGGACGATATTGGACACCCATTCTGTAAGGGGGATAGGATAAATAAAACCCGCGTTCAGAAGTTTTTCAACTTCTGCCTTGATAGCGGCGGCTTTCCGAGGATGCATGGGACGTAAGCGTTGGCGTACGGGTTTTGCACCTGGATAGGTTGGAATCTCGTGCACGACAATACTAGGATCAATTCCCGGCATTTCCTCGTAGGACCATGCGAAAACATCTCTGAATTCTTTGAAAAGCTCAGTATAGACTTGAATCTCCTCGGGAGAGCAAGTCACACCCACATGAATGTTCTCAACAATCCCCGGTTTAACGGAGATGTTGATTGGAATAGTTTGAGTAATGTTACTCAGATTACCCTCCGAAAAGACCTCGTGCATTAAGATCGGTGTTTGAAGAGGAGGGGAAGGAACCTGAGTAGCATAGCGCTCCAGACAATCAGTCATTGCCCCCAAGCTGGGCATAAACGAGGAGCGATGATGTCCATCGCCCCAGGGCAACTCCTCAAGAGACATGGTTTCAATGATAGCTTCATCTGAAGGAAAAGTCTCTCGGAGAGGATCAGGTGAATCAGCCTGACCAAGCCAGGGGGATTGCGAGTAGACGTCGAGAGCCATGCTCATCGGAGCATGCTGAGGAGGTGGAGGGTCCGATGCGGCAACAATCTCACAGTAGCTGATCTCTACTGGCGTTAAAGGCATGGATTCTCCAAACTCATATACCTGCTCAGGTGTAGGAATGAGCCAGGGGTCATCAGTCCTGGATAACATGTTGACTCCAGCTGGCCATTGCGCCACCGCACCAATCGCAATTGCAAATTTTTAAGTGTGTCACCCGCTGCCCTCCCCGATTGCAATCCTCCGATTGATATCCCCGCCGTCAATTTCCCTTTTTGATCCAACGGCCCTCGCTTCCCCGCTCCGATCGCAATTGCAATTTTCAGATCAAGCCACCTTCAGTTTCCTCCGATTGCGATCCCCCGATCAAATCGTAGTCGTTCATCTCGCTTAATCCAATGGCCCTTATGTCTCCCATCCCGCTCATTGCATCAGCCTTTCCCCTCCGCCGATTTAATCCCCGTCGTCGATCTCGACCCAAATCGGACGGTTGGCGCTCAATCGCATCACTACTCCAATCGCAATCGCAAGCTCCCAAATGCGTCTCCCGCTGCCTCTCCCGATTGCAATCCTCCGATTCAATCTGGGCCTTCCATTCATCCAAGATCTGCGGCCCACATCACATCGCGCATTTCGCCCATATTGCTTCATCGCAGCTCCTACTGATTTCACCCTTTGATCCCAACCGTCGATCTCCTCCTGAGATCCAACGGCTCTCAGTTAATCGCCCTCCGCCCACGCCAGGTCCCACATCGTGGCCTTCGTTTCATTCATTTCCCATGTCATTCTGCGTATTCACCCGAAACTTTAAACTCTCGGTTTTTACATTAAACATCATTCCTCCACTATAGCCGTTGTTTTCACAATCGCATTATCATTCCACAGGCCTCCATAGCATCCTTCCGCCACTCCCTGGATTTCTTGATGAGTTTATCGTATTGTGCAGGGTTATTTCAGAGTGATGAATTCGCTCCAGGTTCCAAAATCATGGTCACTATGATTCGGAACGCAAAGAGGTTATTATAGCAGTAGTCAAAGTATCAGCGCTGAAGACCTGCCACGGCAGACACATAATATTGAAGACAAACTTGGGGATTTCGGCTAATATTGATTATCAATAGCCCATCTTCAAAATTAAATCAGAACTAGAGAAAATTGTGAAGATCTATAGGCAGAAAAGCCTCTACTGTCACATTAGGGGAAAATTGATTCCTCTCCGCCAACATTCCGCCATCTGGGACAGCGACCTCCTCAACTCCACCTCATCAGCAAACATTGTCAGTTCATGATTCGGCCTTAGTGGTCTTTTACTTCTATTTTAGTTTGTTGCTTTTAAATTTCGAGCGGAATTCACATTCCACTCCTGCATTTCACTTTCTGTCAGAACCTGTTATTTGATATTTTTGTTTAAAACGGCCATGAGCCCAACTGTTAATGATGAGATGCCCCAATTCCTCATCATGAATTTTGGTTATTTTTTATGGAGGCCTCAAACCAATTTCCAGCACGCGGGGAAGATATTTTTCCCAAAAATATCTTCTCGTTCATGTTTTCTGAGGCTTCTATATAAGCAATAACGGAAGAGGAAAACTGGTTCCAGATTTTCAAAATAATTTTGCTGTGTAATAATTTTTGTATGCTTTCTGTTGAAATCCCAATAGAAATGTGAAGAGCCCGTTGGGTCTCAGCAAGAAGAAGTTTTATTTTAAGTGAGGATTCTGGTCTTAATGTTTTATAGTATGTAACTCCGCCTTATGTGATATTGTTTGATTGTTCATTTCACCATTTCTACTTCTATTATATCATGTTCTGGAATGCGAGTGGCTCACTAGCTCTGGTATAAATTTATCGCCATTGATACTTATACTTAACTAGTATAATGCTTTAAATATGGCTCAGGCATGATATGTTGTTTCACTTTCCACTTCACTCGTGTTTCCTCTATATTAAGTACCGTGGGATGTTATTATTTGAAAGCTATTGGCATGCATGGATTCTTATCTTATTAATCCCATCTCATGTTTAGATATGTTTACGGAATTCCATCTCATTAGTAGTTAGTATTCCTTATGTATTTTCTACGCAGCAAACATAGTCTAATTTTTAAATCTCTGTAAAGCATCTTAGAACCTAGCCCTCCTTACAGAAAGTTGTCTTTGAGTTGTCTGATGCATCTATATTGAGGATTCACTCCTTGCCTCTGCAGCATCTTTTCATTATGCTGAATCTGTGAGTATTCTGGTTCCATCTATATTGCACCTCCTTGTAAAAGTTGAAGTAGTAAAGAGCCTCATACTGATAATAGTCTTGAAATATATCTTATGCTCCTTACTATATAAGATGTCCTAGGCACTGGTCTTTCACAACTCAAGGCTGTCTCTAGGATAGACAACATATTATATCATGGATCATGAAACAATCACATATAAAGCTACAATCCAAGAGCTCTCAGTACATGAGCTAACTGTCTCACACTGTCATACAAAAATTGGCAAGCTCCTTAGCCAATTTACTGTCTCCAGACAGCCTGCCTCCACTGCGCAATCCCTGATGGTAAATAACCACTAAATTATTGATTCTTTCCTACCTTCACTGCGCAATCCTCATAGGCACATCCAATATGTGTGTGTTTGCATGTGTGCAACCGGATAATGTCACAAGTGATAGTTTACTTCCCTTTCACCTAGAACTCAACTGGGTCTCCACTAGATCTGACATGCATGCAGCTAATAATAGTAAAAACATCAGTTGCATGTGAGACCACTGATTGTGAATTAATTAATAATTAATTCACTTGATCTCTCACTAGTGTATCTTCAGTTACAACTAGCACAACTGACTTTAACTCACTTAACAAAGTTAAATTGGTTTACAACTTGCATAAACTAATGCACCGCTACACTTCCAACTCTGTTAGAACTAGAATCACTCTGTTACAACTCAAGTCAACCTACATGTCCCACCAACCAACCTCTTAACTCTAAATTCACTTATCTAACTAATTTTCCACTTGAGTTAAATATTTCCAAGTCCACCTTGAGAATAGATTACAATTTATTGTCCATCTATATTAAAGGATAATAAAGATATACATGCATCTATAAATAGACATGCATTCTATAAACAGATTATGCACATACATCTATAAATAGACATACACTCAAAAATAGCCTATGTGGGCCCCACCTAGTGTAGGTGCTTAATTTTCACTAGGATCAAGGATGTTGTTTTCGGATGCCAATTTCATTGTTTCTTGTTGCAAAATTCAACACTCCCTCTCAAAAAGAAAGGAATGTCCTTGCATGTGACATGCAACTCCATGCATGCGACATGCAACTCCATGCATACGCCATGCAACCTATGCATGCAACACTTCTCTAGTGTTTCTCACGCATGCAACCTTTGCATGCAACACTTCCGAAACTGAATAGCCTCCAAACAAATGAATCAGTGTAATGCATTTGTCATCAAAGCCTTATAACTTCTACTAGCTACTGCACATGTCTTCAAGAACCACTGCGCTGCTGACATCTGCATCATGCAATCTGCACTTGCTGCCAACTCTTATCTGCACTCCAATATCCGACATTGTCACTTTGATTTCATGTCCTCACGATATCTGATTGCATCAATCAAACTGATCCTACTACTCTGTGGACTCCTCGTAGCCAGATTCGATTCATGAGATCCACACCATCTCAATGAATCCTGCCCAATATTTCTTGTTGGTATTATTCCTGCATGTCACCCCACTTCTCACCTGGTGGTATAGTTGCATGCACTCCCTCCGCCCATCTAGCTCGAAATTTCTCTGCATGAGTGGTTACTCCCACTCCTTGATCCTCATCTTGTGGCTGCTCCACATCCTGAGGTTCACTTTTACCTGCATTCAAATCCAACTCCCTCTCAAGGGTCAATTGCATAGCTTTCTCACACTTCCCCATGGTTGGAAGCTCTATAGAAATCACATCTACATCAATTCTATAGAGATTCTTCACAAGAATCCCAATATTCTTGACTTTATTTATGGCTTTATGCCGAAGGAGCCTTCACTAAATACCACATCATAGCCTTTATCTTCCAACATTGCAACTGAAACTAAATTTTTCATTAGGCCTGGTACATGCATTACATCTTTTAAAGTGAAGGGTTTACCTGACTTCCTTTGGAAAGAAATAGTACAAATCCCGGTAGTGCTATACCTTTTGTCATCACCCATTTTGAAATGCATCTGGAGGTCCTTCTCCTCCAAGCTACTGAAAATTTCTCTGTCTCCCGTCATGTGGAAAGATGCACCACTATCAAAGTACCACATTGAACTCATTACACTTGACACCATGCATGCAATAAGTGAGAAGTCAAGCTCAAATTGTGAGGGAAGGGCCTCACCAGTTGCAGCACTAGTAGCCATCTTGTTCTTCTACTTTTGTGTAAAATTTGTGGCAATATGTCCATGCTCGTGACAGTGAAAACACTTCACTTTGGACAAGTTGTGCTCCTTGCCATCTTCGCCGGCCTCAGATTTAGAATGGAATTTCTTCCCCTTCCCCTTCTTCTCCTTGGCATCCCAAGCACAATCCTCTTCATCATCACGCTTTGATGAAGAGCCATCTCCGGTGTTCCTCCTGAACTCCTCTTGCACCAGATCCAACCACAGTCGTTCCCAATCCGGAAATTTTTCCCGTCCATTGACAATGTCTTCATAATTGTGCCAACTCTTAGGAAGTCCTAGGAGAGCCAAACTCACCAAATCATCATCAACGACAGTTATTCCTACACTCCCAAGCTCATCTTGACATTGGATAAACTTTTTCAAGTATACCGGAATAGTGTCGTTCTTTTCCATCTTGATCTTCTTGAGTTTATCTTTGAGCGCCAATTTCCTATGGTCGTTGCTGCTTTGGAATAGATCCGTCAAAGCCTTCCACATAGCATATGGTGTGGGTTTCCCATGGAGGCTTGAGACAATGTGATCTCGTACTCCCTCCAACAGGATCCTCCTCACCGTTGCCACTTTATTTTTCCATGCATCAAGATTTGCAGCATCTGCAGCAACTAGCTTAGGAACATATTTGTCAATGAATTCCTTCAAGCCACTGTCTTCGAGTACTGCCTCCATCCTACCCTTCCAAGCAATGTAGTTCGAGCAGCCCTCGAGTGCATACTCTAACCTCAAGCCATTGAAATCCATTTCAATCTTGAATCAGCTATAGCACCAAGAAATTCTTTCTAAAAATTCGAATTCTTTCCACCAACAAACTCAACTCCTGCTTCACTACCACAATTTCCCATGCTCTGATACCATGTTGTATAATTTCTACATGGTATCAGAGCTGAGTTATTCGCATGCAAGTGAATCCAAGAGATACATGCATATTATTAAATATATACATGGTAACAGAGCACAGAAAATTGCAGTAGTGAAGTAGGAGTTGAGTTTGTTGGTGGACAGAATATGAATTTGCAGAAATACTTTTTTGGTGCTACAGCTAATTCAAGATCGAAATGGCTTTCAATGGCTTGAGGTTAGAGTAAGCATTTGAGGGAAGCTCAAACTACATTGCTTGGAAGGAAAGGATGGAGGCAGTGCTCGAAGATAATGGCTTGAAGGAATTCATTCACAATGATGTTCCTAAGCCTGCTTCATTAGATGGTGCCAATCGCATGGCAAAAGAAAGTGGCAAGGGTGAGGAGGATCCTGTTGGAGGGAGTACGAGACCACATTGTCTCAAGCCTCCATGGGAAATCCACACCATATGCTATGTGGAAGGATTTTACAGATCTATTCAAAAGCAGCAGCAACCATAGGAAATTGGCACTTAAAGATAAGCTTAGTAAGATCAATATGGAAAATAACGACACTATTCTGGTATATTTAACAAAGTTTTTCCAATGTCGGGGTGAGTTTGGGAGTGTAGGAATAACTGTCTTGCTGATGATGATTTAGTGAGTTTGGCTCTCCTAAGACTTCCTAAGAGTTGGCATAGTTATGAAGACTTTGTCAACGGACGGGAAAAATTACGGATTGAGAATGACTGTGGTCAGATCTAGTGCAGGAAGAGTTCAGGCGGAACACCAGAGATGGCTCTTCATCAAAGTATGATGATGAAGAGGATTATGCTTTGGCTTCCAAGGAAAAGAAGGGGAAGGGGAAGAAATTCCATTCTAAATTTGAGTCTAAAGGTAATAAGCTGGATATGTCCAAGGTGAAGTGTTTTCACTGTCACGAACATGGGCATCTTGCTACTAACTGTCCACAAAATAAGAAGAACAAGAAGGTTGTTGGAGCTGTAGCTGGTGAGGCCCTTGCCTTGCAATTTGAGCTTGACTTCTCTTTGAGCAGATGCATGGTGTCAAGTGCATTGGGATCGATGTAGTATTTGGATAGTGGCACTTCCTTTCACATGACGGGAGATAAGGAACTTTTCAATGACTTGGAGGAGAAATATCTCCAAATTCATATAGAGATGGGCGACGACGGACAGTACAGTGCTACCGGGATTGGTACCATTACCTTTCAAAGGGAGTCCAGTAAACCATTTCAATTTAAATATGTTATGCATGTTCTAGTTCTTAAGAAAAATTTGGTCTCAGTCACAATGTTGGAGGACAGAGGCTATGACGTTGTTTTCAGCAATGGAAAATCTTTCCTGCGACATAAAACAACGGGTCAAGTCAAGAGGATAGGGATTCAAGTTAAGAATCTCTACAAGCTGGAGGTAGATGGTTGCGCTGCCATGATGGGAAAGGCAGAAAAAGTGGTGAGCCAGGATGAGGGTGAATTACGGCACAGGCGATTGGGCCATCTTCATCATGGAGCCTTGAAATTCATGCAATAAATATCTACTGGACTTCCAATGGGAACACTTGCTCAATTAGATCAGTGCAATGTTTGCACCATGGGGAAGTATGTAAATTCCACCTTTCATGAGAAGGAGAACAGTGCTTCGGGGATCCTTGACAGAGTTCACACAGACGTGTGTGGACCATTCTCGGTTACTTCAACAACAAAACACAAGTACTATGTTTGTTGTATGGATTAATCCGTCTTGCGGACAAGACCGATCTCCCTAGTACTAAAAGTATCTAGCAACAAACAGCCAAACATACTAATCTTTCTCTAAGCATGTAAGGTTTACAAAAAGCTCTATAGAGGTGTTAAGGACTTACCATTTGTCCAGTGCTTGTTTGAAGTCGTTGTTGTCCCTCGCGTGCTTGAAGGAGTTTTCCTCGTAAACCTGCAGTCACAGACAAGAAAAATATTACATAGCACCTGTATATAAATCATCATAAACCATGCTTATCATAGTCATGAAGGAATCTATGAAATAAACCATCGATTGAAAGCTTATTGAGAAAAATGAGTATATTTGTATTAATTTCAAAAGAAGAAAATCCTTACAACCTGAGCCTTGATGTTACATAGGACTTTCCGGGGTCCGAAGCAGGAGTCTCCTTTACTTTGATAAGCTCTGCACTCCTCCAACAAAGAAAAATAGAGGTATGCAATCTCTCCTCACAAAAGTCTTAGTTAAATGAGTCTAAATCTCAACAGCACTTAACTTCAAATATTCTAAAAGCTTGAACTCCCTTTGAGGCTACCCAATGCCTCTTTTTATAGTGGAAAAGAGAAGGTTTTATGTTACAAGTATGAAGGGATAGAATCCTCCTTCAAAGGGATAAGCTCCTCACATCAAGGGGTTAGCTCCATAAGGTAAGGGATTCATGCACCTCACAAGAGCGGTTCTGCCACCGCAAGATCCATTCTAGAAGCTTCCAGAATTTACTTTAATTGAGCTTTTTGGGATTTACTTGCACCTTTTTAATCTTACAGGGGTCCGCACCTATAACAAAGATAAAGTGTGTTCAGGAACGCAAGAAAGCTAAACATTGGGTGCGGGACCGCAGGCAAGATAGCCAGAAAGTGCGACACCAAAGTTTAGGAGACTTTTAGGAATTTTTTCTGATTTTCAAGGCTTGACATGAGGAACTGATATGTTAGACTTGCAAAAGGGAGAAGTATGAGTAATAATAAGCTCATACAGTTAGCAGAATGTCAAGGTGACAATTTTCAGTGTAACAGATTGCCCCCTAAAGTGCAAAGTCTGGAATAGATGATGCTAAAGTCTGTCATATATGAAGAGTGCAGTACTTTATCATTTCAAGGATCATCCTGTGGACACCCCAGTCAGCACCTGTAAAAACATTCAATGCAAAATATATATGTATACATATCATCACTGAGGTAGGCATTCCCATACTCATATTAAACTAACTAAAAACTGATTCAACTGTTCTGATACAAGAATGATTTTGAGTACATAGCTTGATACTGACATGTGAACACGTGGGCCGCAGCCATCTACAACAAATAATCCTTATTATAAATGAATAACAAAATTCCTCGCAGTCTGGATGGTAGAAACTAGATCCAGGGTCTTGATTTCTGCATCTCGAACTAGTACGATTCTATCCATGTGAATAAATGTGTTGAAGTCGAACATGGTAGAAACCACTTGATTACCAGTCAATGATGTGAACTGCTAACAAGTGTGAGAGAAACCACCAATAATGTCAATGGCTCTCAAAGTCTAAAGTTACTGTCTGGGGCCCTTGTTTTTGATTAAGTTTTGAATTTTCGGCCAAGACATTTTGAAGTAGGACTCTTTTTGAGTTGCGGAAGGAACACACATAGCTAACGCGACTACGCCGCAGCGACCAGGAGTTGCGGAGCTACCAAGGCGGCACAGAAGCAATTGATAACTGGAGATTAGATAGAGATAAGTACAGATGGAAGAAATACAACAGAAAACAGGAAGTGAAACATGCAGAAATCAGAAGAGAAGTCGGGAAAAGCCAGAGCAAAGACACAGTGAAGCCGCCAGTCGCGACGAGCGGGTGAATAAAAGGCGATCACCCGGCCGAAGGAAGGGATTTGTTGGAAGATTGGTTGCTGCTGTTAGTTTTGTTGAGGGATAGTTGGATGTGGAAGCAGCCGCGGAAGATTCAGACCTATTCTCTCCATGGGTTCCCACTCTCCATGTTCGTCCTTTCTGTTATCAGACCCATCTGTATCTGATTTGTGAGTTATCAGAGAAGAAAGCTATGTAATCTCGTATTTGGCCGGAACCCTAATATAAGGAAGGATTGTTGTCTCTGTGCTTTGTTTATGTGTTGTGATCTGTTTGCACCACTTTAAAAATTTTAAGTTGCAACTGACTGAATACCTGATTAATACTCTTGCATGTGCAATCTGGTATGAATGAATGCTCTTTCTTTCTGTGGTTGCGGGTTTATTCCTCGTCTGTGATTTCTTCCCCTTTCCCATGTGGTCGCGGCACGCCTCGGGTGAGACGCTCTGCTCTTCCAGAGCAGGGTGAAAATGCCGGCGTGTTACTAGACTACACTGGATCCTTGTTGGCCCCAACCCTTTGAACCTGGGTCTTGCCCGTGAGACCTTATTTTTCGCCAACAAATGGTTCCGTTGCCGGGACCTGCATGCTCTGAGGGGATCTAGATCATGGTCTCGAGGATCTTTGAAGGAGCAATACGGCGATGGTGGGATGATCATCTTGACCATTTCGTTACTCAGCAGGCGGAGCTGATCAAGAAAAAGGAGGCGGCGGTCAGGGAGCTTGTTCTTTTCTCTGACTCAGCTAGCGATACGTACGAAATTTTCTGGGGAAGGTTTCCCACAGATCTTTACAACTGGTTGCGGAGGTTACGAGCGAAGGCGCCCCAGGACGGCTTGCGAAAGATAAACCGCAGGTGGGCGCACGAAGATCTGGTAGCACTGCATCGGGTAGAGACTGAACTAACCCGTGCAGTGGATTTTTGGGTAAGGACCACGTTAGAAGGCTACGTTGTCGAATTTGCCGCCGAGTGCTACCAGTCCTTCTCGAAGGCCGAGGCTATTTTTCACTCGGGGCCGAGGGGAAAGCTGTTGAAGGAGATTCCGCTGTGGATCAAAGCCTTGATGGTGGACGAGGGATTGATTGATTTCCACAAAATGAGTATGGAAGCGTAAACCACCCGTACTGGGGGAAGGATCGAGGGGACCGATGCCGTGTAGACTGTAAGAGTGGGGAGCGGGGGATGGACGTTGAGGCCGCATGCAAGTTGCGGGAGTTACGTGCGCATCGGCGGGCACAGATCGCCGATAGGTGGCGAAGAAGGGTGATGAGAGATTTGAAGAGAAGGGAGATCGAGAAGAAGAACCAGAAGGAGGCGCCTCCGAAGACAAGAACCATGGGTTTGGATACCCGGACAGGAGACGGGACAGCCACAGACGTACAGTGGGTGCATGGGAGCCCGATGATGCGAGAAAGAGCAGAAACGACTAGCAAGGATAAGGGAAAGATGCAGCCCGAAGAAAGTTCCGATGATGAATGGTACGACGTAATGCAGCAGATGTTTCAGGATCAGACGGCACCCACCCCTCCAGGCAGCCCTACGTCCCACCTTCCGCATGGCCAGGATCCCGACCTTCCCCTGGTACTTTATCAACCTTTAAGAAATATTTTTATTCAGTTTCAAGCGTTAAGTCAGTCATATAGTAGTTCAGCGGCGTTGGTAACGCCCAGTAGCAGCAGCGTTACTAGTAGTAGCGTTTTCCCGAGTGGGACCGTTACGCAACCAGGACCCAGAGGTTTTATCCTGGTTAATTCTCCGCAAGCATACATGGCCGGATCTTTCACCCGGTACCCAGAGTTCTCTGGCCGGGGAAATGACGACGTAGAACAACATTGGTATCTGTGCGAAGCCATCTGGAGGGCTCGACAGACGCCGGATGCAGGGAAGTTAATAGAGTTTCAAACCACGCTCAGAGAGAGAGCTCTGCGGTGGTTCATCAAGTGGTCTGAGGCGCACCCTAATCCTGTAATTGCGGACGTAAAGCGGGATTTTGTCCGCGAATTCAAGCTCCCCCAAACGGACCAGCAGGGCCTGTCCGAGCTGTGGGAAATTAAGCAGAAGGAAGGCGAGACCGCATGGGAGTTGATGCGGCGATTCAAGGACGCGATCGGGAAACTGAGCTACCCGATCGATCCAAACCACCAGAGGGACTGGTTCATCAAAGCTCTGCTTCCCTTGACCCGAACCCCTCTCACTCAGCAGAAGATTGATAATCTGCAGGATGCTCTGGAGCAGGCCATGAAGATTGAAGCCATGGCGGAATACCCGCAGGAATATAGGGGAGGGCTGGTCCCGCAAGACCCTTCGCTGATAGGGTTGCAACACCAGATCGCCAGCTTGACTGAAAAGCTTAAGGAAATTCAGCCAGCGAGACCAGCGCGACCGAATGTCTGGTGTACTCACTGCCTGGTCGAGGGACATGTCGCAACCGAATGCCCTCGGTTGCGCAGCACCGGAGTTGGACCCTCAGTTGCAGCAATTCAGGGGGGGCCACCACCAGGGGGTGGCGCGGCGATGAACCCGCAGGGAATATACCAGCCGCAACAGACCTTCGCGGGGTTCCCACCGCAACCGGGGCCCACCACCACAGAGTACTGGGAAATTTGCCGAACGATAGGGCATCCTCCTCGGATGTGCCCGATATTACAGAAGTACTCTACGGTGCCGAATAATGTATACTGTGAATTCTGTGTGTCCACGACGCACAACACGGAGCAGTGCAGGGCGCTTGACGCTCTTGCGGATTGACTGGATCGTCCCTCGTACAGGGTGAACGAGGCTGCGAGGGGAAGAGGTGGCGGCATGCGGGGAGGCCGAACAGGAGGACGCGGGCCAGTAAAATGCTACAACTGTGACCAGGA
This sequence comes from Pinus albicaulis, assembly GCA_034641835.2. Lineage (NCBI taxonomy): Eukaryota > Viridiplantae > Streptophyta > Pinopsida > Pinales > Pinaceae > Pinus > Pinus albicaulis. Next base: position 445,497,580 of record CM076582.1, on the reverse strand, counting down.
GGGTCATGTAGCTCGAGAATGTCCCCTTCCGCGACGACCCTGGTGTTCCCAGTGCCGGGTCAACGCCCACGCCACTGAAGACTGCCCAGAACTCATAAAGAAGTGGGAAGAGCGGGCGCGGCAGAGGGCCACGAATCTGATAGGCTCAGAACTGCGAGGGATCGCAACCCCTGACATGCAGAATGTTGCGATAATAACGAGAGGCGGAAAAAAGACTGGCGAGGATGCCCATGAAAAGGAGCCAGCGCGAGTGGTGCGGCCGGCATCCCCAAAGAAGTTGATTAGGCCCGAAGTGCAGAAGAAGTACTTTCAGGAGGCGGTTGAGGCATTCGCCTAGTTGCGGAAAGAAGGAGGGTTGGAGGAGCCCCAGCGGCCGGAAACCGGTGTTCAGAACGCCGCAGATGCGGTAGTTGCGGATTGGCTCCGGCTGTTTCTCAGGATTGTTGATGACGCCGGGCTGTGGCAGCAGCTCAGACAGGTGTTGGACGGAGCGCTGCAGGGACACGCAGAACCCAGGAACTTGGTAGATACTACGCCTCAATACGTGCAACGGGTCAAGCGGAACAAGCAATGAACGGGCAAAGAATTTCGGCTTAACACGCAGATCGCAGGATTCCAAATCAGCGACACGATGTTGGACCTGGGGTCCGACGTCAACATATTGCCACGAAAGACATGGGAGGCTCTTGGAAAGCCCCGGCTCGCCTATTCCCCAATCCAACTCAGGATGGCGAACCAATACTGTATTTTGCCAATCGGCCGACTGGAGGGGGTCGAGGTTGACCTTGCGGGGGTGAAGACATACACCGACTTCGAGGTTATTGACATCATGGGTGATAAGGACCCCTATCCTGCTCTACTTGGCATTGATTGGGCTTTTGAGAATTACGCGATCATCGACCTCAAGAAGGAGCTGATGATTTTTGAGGATGGGGAGGTACGGGTGACTCAGCCTCTCGACCCGTATCAGGGTCCGCAATACACAGAACCGGTGGATAGTCGGGAGGATGCTCATATAATGGATCATCTCTATCAGATGACTGCAGGAAGGCGGGACGATTATATCAACCCGACCGCAACAGGGTCTATCAGTTGGCGGAGTGTGCAGAGCTCGGAGCTTGGTTCCGAGCTCGCGTGGGAAGATTGGCAACAAGGGGGTTATGAGGCCACCACGCGGAGATGTGCCGCCATCGCTCAGGTCCGATGGGTGGGAACCGAGATCCGCGGGTACCCCACACTATCAAACATGCAATCAGTAAATACTTTTATTACCAAGGTGGAAGATCGGGTCCCAGAAGAGTGCCGGATACCACTTTTGGATGTGGCCTTGAAGTCAACATCGGGACGATGGTGGAACAATCACCGCAACACTCTGTTGCGATGGGAGCTGGTGGCGGATGCACTACGGGCACGCTTCAAAGAGGATGAAGGGCCCTGCATTACACTTAAACACCATGGAGATTCAGACCCGTGACAGCACTTGCGGGCGTGCGAGGAACAGTGGCGCAGCGCCAGGTACCCTGAGGAGTTGTGGGTCCACAAATTTATCCACTCCCTGGGTACAATCCCCCAGGCTTGGTACCTAGAGGAAGAGCGGAAACGGGGAACCCGCTCTTGGCGAGCAGTCGCGGAGAAGTTCGTCCAGAGTTTCTCGTTCGAAGGGGAGACGGCACAGGAATCTCAGGCCCTACAAGCCGTCAAGGAGGTTCTGTTCTTCCGCCATCCCGAGCCCGATGAGGGCCCGGTGGAGTCACGCTCAGGGATCAAGAGCGAAGTGGTTTGCCAACGGGTTGACGGCGAACTAGGGGACGACAGTTTGGAGGACCTGAGGCATCTCTATTTCGACGAGAAGGAGGGTGAGCGGAGTGTCCGCGACGAGCCGACGACAGAAGGAGTCCATTTGCAGCCCTTAAAAACAAAGAAGCTGAACATTGGCACGGAGGAGAAACCTAAGCTGGCAACAGTAGGTGATTACTGGGATGCGGAGGCGACCAGGGAAATTTTCAGCCTCCTCCGGGAGTATGAAGATCTATTTCCGTCATCAGTTGCGGACCTGAAGGGGATCAAAGGGGATTTGGGTGAGATGCGCATCACACTGAAACCAGGAGCCAGGCAGGTCAAGCACCGACCCTACCGGTTGAATCCACGCATCAAGGAGAAGGTAAAGATGGAGATCGATAAAATGCTGGCTGCAGGTCTCATCTTTCCTGTAGAGGAAGCTGAGTGGGTAAGTCCCATTGTCATCCAGAACAAGAAGGATAAGGCGGAAATCCGTGTCTGCGTAGATTACCGGAGTTTGAATAATGCTTGTATTCACGATCCGTTTCCCACTCCCTTCAGCGATGAAGTTCTAGATCATGTTGCGGGAAACGAAGCTTACTCGTTCACGGATGGGTTTTCGGGCTACCATCAGGTGCGCATCGCTGAGGAGGACAAGGCAAAGACAACATTCACAACCGAGTGGGGATCATTCGCATACCATGTCATGCCGTTTGGACTGAAGAACGCACCGGCCGTGTTTTCCCGGATTGTTATTGCTGCTGTCCGGGAGTATATTCACAAATTCCTGGAAGTCTATATGGATGACTGGACCGTTTACAGCCTGCTGAAGAAACACGCCTCCCTGTTGCGTGTTATGTTCGACCGATGTCGCCAGTTGCAGATTTCCTTGAATTTGAAGAAATGTGTTTTTGCAGTACCATTCGGCACACTCTTGGGTCACGTGGTGTGTAAGCAAGGGGTCTGCGTTGATCCTGCCAAGGTCGCGGTTATTGTCCACATGGAGGCCCCCGAGAACGTGAAGCAGTTGCGGGCTTTGCTTGGGCACACTGGATACTACAGGCGTTTTATCCGCAACTACGCCAAAATCACTGCCCCTTTGGAGAAACTGTTGCGGAAGTCAGAAGCCTTTGAGTGGACGGCAGAGTGCAGGAAGGCACTCGACACGTTGAAAGAGAGATTGGCGACGGCACCCATACTGGTCCATCCGAACTGGGATAAGCAGTTCCATGTGCACATTGATGCGTCCGGGATTGCACTTGGCGTTGTATTAGCGCAGCCCGGGGAAACGACAGTTGACCACCCGGTATACTTCGCAAGCCGACGCCTATCTAATGCGGAGAAGAATTACACCACGACCGAGCGGGAGGCGCTGGCAATGGTGTACTCGCTCCAGAAGTTCCGTCACTACCTTCTGGGTGGTAAGTTTACATTTTTCACGGACCATTCGGCCTTAAAATATCTGGTCAATAAGCCTGTGTTGGAAGGAAGGATCTGCCGATGGCTTCTCCTCTTTCAGGAGTTTACGTTCGATGTAATTGTTAAACCGAGCCGGCTAAATGTCGGGCCTGATCATTTATCCAGATTAGAGTCGGGGGAAAACGATGGTCCGTTAGATGATCAGCTTCAGGATGCTGATCTGTTTCGCGTTGAAGCGGTCCCAGACTACCTGGCTGACATTGCCACGTATCTGACCACAGGACAGTGCCCCGAGGATTACACGCCGCTTCAGAAACGCCACTTGGTTGTCCAGGCGGCCGATTATCAATTGATCGCAGGGCAGCTGTACAAGCTGGGCCTGGATGAGGTGTTGCGCAGGTGTGTTCTTGACCATGAGCGGGAAGCGGTGATGTGGGAATGTCACAGCGGAGTTGCGGGAGGACACGTGGGGGCTAAACCCACCGCAAGGAAGGTACTTCAAGCTGGTCTATGGTGGCCGACGGTGCATGCAGATTGTAAGGCCTACGTGAAACGTTGCGATATTTGTCAGAGGACGGGACGGCCTTCACACAGAGATGAGCTTCCACTACACCCAGTGCATGTGCTGCGGCCCTTTGAGAAATGGGCTGTTGATTTTGTCGGCCCCATTGCACCCATCGCTCGCCATTCCAAAGCCCGGTACATCATCACCGCGACAGATTACCTCACGCGATGGGCGGAAGCAGCCGCGGTCCGCGACTGCTCGGCCGAGACCGCCGCTCGGTTCATCTTTGAAAACATCATCAGCCGCTTTGGCTGCCCACGCAGCCTGACCAGTGATCAAGGCACGCATTTCATCAATGCCACGGTCAAGTCGCTACTAGACACATTTATGATCCAGCATCATAAAAGTAGCCCATACCATCCGCAGGCCAATGGTACAGTAGAAGCCTTCAATAAGATTCTTGAAAAGGGCCTGACGAAGATTTGCAATGCTCAACGGGATGATTGGGACGAGCGGCTACCGGCGACATTGTGGGCTTATCGGACCACGGTAAAACGTTTAACAAACCAGACGCCATTTCAGCTGGTGTACGGCCGGGAAGCTGTGATCCCCGCCGAGTTCACCGTACCCAGCCTTCTGATCGCAACATCCCTTCGCTTTTCAGAAGATGCGTCACTAAAGGAACGACTCCAGGCGCTGCAGGAGCTTGATGAGGCTCAATTTCTTGCGGAATTCCACCAGAAGGTGCAGAAGGCCAGACAGAAAGCATGGCACGACCGCCACATTAAAACTAAAGCTTTCCAAGTTGGCGGCAAGGTTCTTTTATATGACAGCCGGTTCCAGAAGTTTCCAGGCAAGCTCCAGATGCACTGGTTGGGACCGTACTTTGTTATTGAAATCCGCGACTCCGGAGCCGTCTGATTGGCACAGTTGGACGGCACAGTTCTTCCCGGATGGGTGAATGGCGCACGCCTGAAGCCCTACCAGGAGTAGGCACTTCTCATTTTCCATTAATAACTCTCGCAACCGAGAGCACCCGTAGAGTAGCATAGTTGAATAATTCTCCCGCAACCGGGATGAGTGTAGTTAGCCTTTTCTATTCCTTTGCAGTCAGTCAAATAAACCGTCAGTTGCGGTCTACATACCGCAACCGACCATGGTCGGAGCGGGCCAGTCCAGCGTGTCGCAACGCCAGTCCAGCATGGCGGCGCGCCAATCCGGCATGACGCCGCTCCCAGTCCAGCGTGTCCTACACGTAGGTTCTGTCCTCGTGCCAGTGTCAGTCCAGGTCATAACCGTCAGTCATCTCGTCAGTCCGTAGGATAGCTCAGATTTGGTCATAAATTCCCTTAATGGGCAGTAATCATTCCGTAATCATTTACCATCAACCGCAGTTCTCTCCGCCGTCGGGTCCGCCCATCTTCCAATGCCGCCGTCAGCAACTGTCAGATTGCACACAGGCCTGCGATTGATCGCACGATTATCGCAGGCAAGAATGATAGCAAGAATTAAATGCCGTTATGGAGTCTCATCAACCCCGCGCGTGCCAGCGGATGGCCTAATTTGCATGAAGGCTATCGGCACCGGGATGATGGACCAACTCAGTTTGGAAAGTTCAGCGACTCCCGAGCACTTGCAGCCTCGGAGCACTTAGAACTTAGCAAGAAGCTCCAGACGAATCGTCCAGGTCTATCAGAGACGCGCCAAGCTGCCGAGAGCTGTTCTCTCCGTTCCGGAACTAGTGCTGGATCACAGAATTCACCGGCTCGAATTATCACTGGTCGGCAAGTACGACAATGCACCCTGTATGGACGCCAACTTGTCCTCGGCTGAGTTCCCCCACCTGCATTGGCAGACGTTCATGGAGCACCATTATACGCCAGGGAGCAGCTCTAACAGCCGGATGAAGGACGAATTCCGGGGTCTCCAGCAGTCGACGTTGATGAATTTACGCAGTCTCCCTATCTTCGGCACTACTGGTCCAGTTCTGCAATGCACCCGGTTTCTCCTCAGTCGGGTGCAGAACGGGTCTCTATGGTTGAACAAGGAGATTCCAATCCATGCAGCAGATATTAGTCGACTTACGGGGCTGTGTCAATTTGGGGCCGATGTTTCCTCTGCGGGGCAGACGGCCTCCCAGCCTTGGGAAATCGGCCAAGGCGGTTCTCTACAAAATGTGGTACTCGCGTGGTGGCAAGGGTGCCAAGATAGATTTGATCAAAGTACCAGAAATCCGGTTTGCTTGCTATCTGAGAGCGAGCAAGACCATGCGCCATTACACCAAGGGCGAGTGCACCTTGGACACAAGTTCGATTGCGGAGCACTGCGTCAAAGGGGCCCGATTGAATTGGAGCGCGTTCGTGTTGAAGGAACTCTTCGCGGCCTGCGAAGACAATTACAGACGGACCACCAGTTTTATCTACGGATACTTGCTCCTAGCCTTCGCCATGTGGAAATGGAATATTCCTCCGATACGGACACCAGCGGAACTCACCGGGGGCCAACCGTTCGCGATGCGATACTCCCCCTGGCAGGTGTCCACGGCCCCCAGCAGCAAGCAGGTGAACGCGGAGGCGTTCCGTGAATGGTACGGGAGGATGGTCGATGTGGTGGCCTCTCAGCAGCGGGTACCCCGGAGCCTGCTGGATGAATACAGCGAACAAGTGTGGTTTGGCGTCAGCCATAATCACACTTTCATCCGGCCGGCTTGTGTCACTTTCCATTCCATAGCCTTCCCTTGCGGTTCCGGTTCGTAGGCAGGTATCATCTTCCCGGTTCTTGTAGGCGGGGTGCGTTCGGCACGTTCGGGATGGAGTCATCCTTCAGGATGGGGTCATCCGATATAACTTTGATGGGATGCGGGCTGCCCAGCAGCCTGCCGCAACCAGTGCCGGCGGATCTTCCACAGTCGCGGTAGCGACAACCACAGAGGCGGCCGGGAGCGTAGCGACCCTGCCCGAAGCATTGGTCCCCATTGTGGAGCATATGAACGACCAGGTCCGGAGACTCAACGTGGCCACCCAGGTTGTTTCTAGTAGCGCCCCTATAATTCCTTCTTTTAATGAATTTCTTCTTAACCGGTCACTTGGTCTCTCCCACACTGCTTCCCTCACTTCCCCGATCCCCACTCCCCTGTTCATACTTACACCCATCTGTGCGACAATGGGTGACCGAGACTGACCCCGATTCCTCAAGACCTCCATCAAGAGGCCATCATGCAGTCCGTATTGGACCTTCTGGAGGACGGGTGACCTCTATCACGCCATCCACGACTACCTTAATCCGGAGGAACCGATTGACCCCGGGATTTCCTCAGCAGCCGTTGTTTTAACCCTCCCTCCTCGTTCACTCCCCATCCCGCCCCTCCACCCCGAGCCGACACATGCCACTTCCCCCAATCTGTCCACTTCATCAGCCACTGTGTCCGATTCGTTGATCCGGGACCTCTTCGGCGGTGACCACGGGGCGGAGGTCACCTCCAGTACTACCGTGGTGGTACCCCCCGTTGACCCCGTGGCCACGTCCCAGGAGCCCATTGCCACTATATTTGTTCAGCCAGACAGAGTTGGGGTTGATTCAACCAGCCCTTCCACAGCGCCAACCACGCAGCAGGACCGGCCAGAGCCTGGTATGGCCATTTCGGTACAACAGCAGACGCCGGTCCACCTTCCAGAGCCTTCAGGCCGAGCAGCGGCCATAGGACCGTCTTCACAAGAACAGACGCCTGAGCAGGGTGCCCCGCGCACAACGAATGCAGAACAACTGAGTCCAGCACAGTTATTTCTGCTCATTCAGCGGGCGGCCGGCAAGGCCGAGCAGATTCATACGGAGCTACAGCGGCGATGCACCGAGCAGGGGAACCAGATCACGGCGCTTACTGAACAGCGCAATCAGCTACTGCAGGAGAAGGCCTACCTCCAGGAACATGCCAACATTGTTAATCAGGCGCTTTCCAGCGTATGGCCGGAGGCACGGGCTCACAATGCCCCACTCCCTGCTCGCATAGAAGAGGACAGCATAGCTTTACAGGCTCGCCAGCTCGGGGACATCTTCACCACCATTTGCAGAGAGAACCAGGAATTACAAGCGGCGTTGGCCGCACGGCCTACCCTCCCAGATCCACCCGCTGATTATTCAGGACAGGTAACTGCCAAACAGGCACAGGCAGTCAATCTACAAGAGACTCTCCATTCCACGACAGCAGCGGCTTCGTCCCTTTTACGCAGCTTACAGGAGTGCTCCCTCGCATTGACAGTCAGAACGCAACCCATTGCTGCCCAACTACAGCAAATCTCCACCCAAATTCGGGCGACCACGGACCCGGCACGATTAGATCAGCTCTACGCTCAGTCGGACGAGCTGGAACTCCAAATGCAGAAGACCGAGGCCGAATCAGCAGCGACTAAGCGCACTCTCCGGGAGATGCGGCCGCCCCTTCGCACCCATGCCGAGGCGATGCATCAGCTGGACGCCACTGCCGCGTCCCAACTCGCCACACTGTTCGGGGCTGCCCCGACGCCCATCGACGAAGCCGCAACCAACCGAATTGCCCAAGATGCTGACCTACTTATGCAGGAATGGCAGCAAGCAGTGGCAACTTTCATAGAGCTTCGAGATTCAGCACTCCGCCGGGTCCCGGAGTTGGGGCCCTTGTTTGAACCAGCAGGTGGCGGAGTACAGCAGGAAAGGGCAGCAGAAGAAGGAACAACAGAGCAGGGTACAGAGGCCAGCGAAGGTATGGAAATAGAGACTGTCATTTGCGATTGACTCGCGGACGAGTCAAAGGATTGTGGTCGGGGCCTGTTGGGGCCCTTGTTTTTGATTAAGTTTTGAATTTTCGGCCAAGACATTTTGAACTAGGACTCTTTTTGAGTTGCGGAAGGAACACACATAGCTAACGCGACTACGCCGCAGCGACCAGGAGTTGCGGAGCTACCAAGGCGGCACAGAAGCAATTGATAACTGGAGATTAGATAGAGATAAGTACAGATGGAAGAAATACAGCAGAAAACAGGAAGTGAAACATGCAGAAATCAGAAGAGAAGTTGGGAAAAGCCAGAGCAAAGACACAGTGAAGCCGCCAGTCGCGACGAGCGGGTGAATAAAAGGCGATCACCCGGCCGAAGGAAGAGAGTTGGAAGATTGGTTGCTGCTGTTAGTTTTGTTGAGGGATAGTTGGATGTGGAAGCAGCCGCGGAAGATTCAGACCTATTCTCTCCATGGGTTCCCACTCTCCATGTTCATCCTTTCTATTATCAGACCCATCTGTATCTGATTTGTGAGTTATCAGAGAAGAAAGCTATGTAATCTTGTATTTGGCCGGAACCATAATATAAGGAAGGATTGCTGTCTCTATGCTTTGTTTATGTGTTGTGATATGTTTGCACCACTTTAAAAATTTTAAGTTGCAACTGACTGAATACCTGATTAATACTCTTGCATGTGCAATCTGGTATGAATGAATGCTCTTTCTTTCTGTGGTTGCGGGTTTATTCCTCGTCTGTGATTTCTTCCCCTTTCCCATGTGGTCGCGGCACGCCTCGGGTGAGACGCTCTGCTCTTCCAAAGAAGGGTGAAAATGCCGGCGTGTTACTAGACTACACCGGATCCTTGTTGGCCCCAACCCTTTGAACCTGGGTCTTGCCCGCGAGACCTTATTTTTCGCCAACACAATCCATGAAATGTGAATGAATGAGCTAAAGTCGAACATCTCACGGAATCATTTGATCGAAGGTCGATGATGTAACCCGTTGTCGAAAGCGAGAAACCTGCCATTAAGGCATGCAGATTTCAAGGTACTGACGATTTCTAGATCAACTTCCCAGATAATGAGTTGTCGTCGATAGAAAGCGACCCGTCATAGGCAAGCCCACAACACGAAATCATAGATCAAGTTTTGAAAATATATTAGCAAAGACTGACTCAGGGATGGTCAAAATGAATGACAGATATTTTGCAGATGAATGGTTTATTTAAACTGTCCTCTTGAACACATAACGACACTGCAGATGGCTTGGCGACAATTGACCCAAAGCTAATACCCAGAAATCGGATGAAAACTTTCAATGAGGTTTGATTAACTGTTAGGCAAAGGATTTCCCAACCCAGGTGAATGAAAGTGTCGTGTTCAAGAGTGGTTGACTGAATTTTCGAAGAATCAAAATACAACAAACACGCCCATTTTTCTCTCTTTTCCCCCACCATCTCTGGCAAGTACCTCTTTATTTTTCACAAGCTTGAGGAGGATAACATTTGCTTGTTTATAAGCTCATCCTTAGGATGAGTCCAACTTAGTTTAAGATTCGAACCCGAAGAAGGAGTGGTTCGTTCCTGTTTGAAATTGAACAGGTCCTTTACTGTTAAATTTTAACGAGTCCAGTATAGGAGAAACTCAGTGTTTTTAAATTTTAGGGAGTCAGAAGAAAAAACTTAAGAAAACTCCATGGGTGTACTTTTTCGTAAATTTAGTCTCTCAGGCCCGAAAAAGGATAAAATAATGCGGGAGAGAACTCTATTGACCGTAATTAGTCAACGTATACCTTTTCGTAAATAGTCCATTTCAGTCCGTAAAAGGGGTAAACTTATACTGAAGGGACGATTATTCATTTACTTTAACAAGTTCGAACAATCAAGTACTCGATGATCTTTTCATGTTTAGAGAGTCTGAAAAGGGCTTAAAAGAGGACTCCAATGTTTCGCTTTTTCGTGAATTTTTGAAAGAGTCCAAAAAAGTGATAAAAGTGTGCTCTTTCTTGAAAAATGATCAATTCTCCTGAAAAATCCAATTTCTGCACAAAAACTTGAAACATTACACATACATGTTTAAGATGAGTAAAAATGCTTCAAAAATACACTTTTTAAAGTGAAAATTAAATAAATTAAAAATTCATCTATTCGAAAAAACTTATAAAAAGGACTTTTTCAACTTCATTTTTATCGTTCAAGTTCAGAGTGAAAAGTAGAAGCTTTTGGGTAAAAAAGTTCCTGTGAAGATTATGGAAAATCCGTCTTTTGAAATCGAGAACCGTCAGTCCCAGGTAATCCACGACCTCTTAATCTTGCATTTCATCCGTTTACAATTCGTTTTTAGGCTTTAAATATTATTTTTAAGGGAAAAATATGGTTCGAAAATCGCCCGCGGGGGTCTGCAGGTGACACATATGGTACCTGCAGACCCCGAATTTTTTCTACAAGGAAAAAAGTCGTGGGTCCGCACTTTCCTTACAGAGCGCGTGCGTTCCTACGCACTGTTTACAAAGGTAAAGTGCGGTCCCCGCGCGTTTAAATTTAAAACTCAAATTTCTCTTTTGCCGCCCAAAATTTTTCAAAATAGATTGTTCTAATCTATCTTTTTATGTATTGTAGGATTAACAAGTTGTTTATTTGGAGAGAACGTGAACACGAGGACGTGGATGACGCCGCAATGCTCCATATGCCCACAATGCAAAGATTAAGAGCATGCGGTTTATATAAATTCTTGGCCATCCAAGGCATGAGAGCACAGGTAGAGCTCCTGACATGGCTGGTAAATAGGTGGAACGTGCAGGACCAGTGTTTCATTATTGGCGGCCACCGGCTCGAAATCGAGATGGAGGACATTTATTTTCTGACTGGTTTGTCCAAGAGGAGCGAACAACTCTCCTTGTTTGGGACTAGGCCAGGTGGCCAGACTGTCGCTAGTCTTCAGCAAGAATTCTGTAATGATGAAGCAGACCCCAGGGACAAACGAATTGATATAAAAACTATCATCCATCCTGAGCTGAAAGTTATTGCATTTACTGTTACCAGGCTATGCGGGAGTGCAGCATTGCATGTAGCTACCGGTTCTCAGATGCGCATTGTTGTGGACTGTTTTCGCGGCACCATTTTCAATTGGTGTGACGTTGTGTTGGCTAATATAAAAGGCCAACTAACTAGAGAAAAAAATGGGAAACTGAATAACTTTGGATATGGATCCATTGTCGTCTCCTTTTCTCTAGAGAGGATTCCGATGCTAGCTCCACAGAGTATCCTTGTTGATGCCGGTCGACTTAGAGAACCTAGGATGGTTCGTTGCTCCGCACTGATGGCCCGTCACGGTATTGAGGGCGCTGAGATTGTTCGATTTCCTTCTTCATATTTTTGTTGGCTCGATCGCCAAATTTTTGTCATATAGGACTTTCCATACGCCGGGATAGATTTCCGCGGCGACCGAGAGATGACTCTCCCAGCAGGGGAACAATGGGATGACTCAGGTAAAAAATATTTCTTCAACGGTTTCTAATTTCTAATAATTTTTTTATATTTTTAAATTGTCTTGAAAATTCATAACCAAAAGTTTTTTGAATACATATGTGGGCCCACGGTGACCAACCCATCTCCAACCTTATGAAAGAAGACAACCAGTTGCAGCCGCACCAGCTCCAGCAAGCCAATTAGCAGAAATCTTGACTGATTTAGAGCATCATCTAGAGCATTTAACTCTAGATATTCCGGAGACAGACATAGATGACATTCTACTCAGATTGCAGAGATACGTGATTGGTGTTCCAGGATCTTTTAGGAGGTTCTTGTCCCGGGTGGCTCGGGCAGTGGTTTCTTATCATGATCGCCATCAGTGATGGGATGATCGTATTATAGACTCATATTTTTTACTTTTTGTGTTATCATTTGTTGATCATAAGGTGTTTCCAACCTATGATCGAAGACGATGTATATTTTTTGAAAACACTTCTATCCTATGATATATCACTATTTACCGGCTATCTGTATACATGTTATGAATGTTATTTGTTTTACTGTTTTTTATCACTGCAAATGTCGATTTATCATACTAGAAGCAACTGCGTCTGCTAATGTATTTAAATGTCTTGGAATATGTTGATATTCAATGTAGTCAAATTTACGTTCCAAGAGACGAACTCTTAAAAATAACCATAACAACACTGGATTTCTAATGGCATAAACCCTGTTAAGCTGTAATACAACAAGCTCAGAATCCAACCTCACAATCAAACTCTGAATCCCAAATGATATGGACTCAGATAATAACTCAATCACTACACTATACTCGGCAATGTTATTCGTTGTTTGACCAAGGCTTACCCCATGCATGGAAACTAACTCGTCAGAGGGTGAATAGATAACCCAAGCTATGGAAGAAATGTTCCATGTACTACGACAAGCACCATTAGCAAAACCAATGTAGGTTTGAAGAGACGTCGACATCTGCAATATCAAGAGTAAAACTCAGATAAGCAGGAATAGTGATAAAACACACTTCTAAACTAGGCACGCCTTTCTAATCTAAGACACACCAGCAGTAAAGAAATCTAACCTAAAAAATAAAAGATCTCCATACCAAGTTTAAGCATAATATCGCTTCAGATATAACCCATTTATGGGCTTATCTAAAGGGACACCATCAAAATGTATCAGCTCATAGGCCCCTTTTGCCAGTTTTCGCTTAACAATGAAAGGACAAGGCCACATGGGCACGAATTTCCCAGCTCCTAGCTTATCGTTGGCTTGATCATAAACTAAGACTAGGTCTCCTTCTGAAAAATTTCGAGGGGTAACACTTCTATCATACTGAGATTTTACTCTTTTGACATGAGCCTCATTTGCTATTGCAGCGTTTCTCCGATTTTCATCCAATTGAGCCAAGTACAAAAAACGTTTCTCCTCTTCAGACGTAGCTGGGAGTAACTCTATGGCTAATTTCAAAGATGGAATTTCGCATTCAATCGGCAACACAGCTTCCAAACCGTAAACGAGTTGAAAGGGAGTGAAACCAGTTGATGTTTTGACTGAGGTTCGATATGCCCAACGTGCTGAAAATAGCATGTAATGCCAATTCGTCTTGTGAATACCAATAATTCGTCTGATCATGGTGACTAGAACTTTATTTACGGCTTCGACCAGACCATTGGCTTGCGAATAATATGGCGTGGAACTATCGTGGCGCAGGCCAAGCTGTTCTGTCAGTTCAGTCATCATGACATTCCGAAAATGGCTTCCATGATCAGTAATAATGGCTTGAGGAACACCGAAACTAGCAATTATGTGATTAAATACGAAAGTTGCAGCAGTCTTGACGTCAGCCGAAAATGTAGGCATTGCCTCGGCCCACTTAGTAAAATAATCTACTGCAAAGATAATATATGCATGCCCCCCGGCCAAGTGAGGGTTACATGTAATAAAATCGATACCCCATTTTTCGAAAGGACCAATAGCAATTATGGGATGAAGAGGAGCGGGTGGCGCGCGCATCTTACGATCAAAAAGTTGACAATTGTGGCATTTCCGGACTGCGTAAATACAATCTTTGAATAACGACGGCCAGAAATAACCAGCGCGCAATATCTTTTGGGTTGTGGCATACCCAGACATATGACCGCCACATGCCCCAGAATGGTAGTCATTTAAAACCTTTTCAGCTTCTTCATGAATAAGACAGCGTCGGAAAACAGAATCCGCTCCACGACAATAAAGAGTATCACCAATAATATTATACTATTGGGATTGGAAACGTATTTTCCGTCGCTGAGATCGCGAGATTTCAGGCCGAAAAGATTGGGTTTGGAGATAAACGACAATATCTCCATACCATGGATCAAGAGTACTGATAAGAAACAGAGATTCGTCCGTAATGGGATGCTCTGCCACAGTTTCAGTATCAGTAGAGGGGAAATCACACATCAGTTCCGCAAATACCAAAGATTTCTTTACCCTGGATTTCTCAAACTCCAAGTCAAATTCCTGCAGGATGACTATCCATTTGGAATACTTGCCCCCTAGCAATTGTTTGGTCAAAATATACATCATAGGATTGCAATCAGAAATTACCGTAGTTTTGCGTAACAATATGTAATGTCTAAATCGTTGGACAGCTTGAACAACTACCAAAGCCAATTTTTCCACATGTGTATATTTGATCTCGATTGGATGCAGATTCCGACTAAGATAATAAATCACATGTTCAGCGTTAGATTCGTCTTCCTAAACTAACACCATCCCAATGGTGGAATGAGAAGCGGCGAGATATAAAATGTAATCCTGGTTGTAGTTGGGAGGATGCGATAACGGTGCATGGGTCAACGCGTGTTTAAGTGCATCAAAAGACCGATCAGCGATCTCATCCCAAAAGAATGGAATGTTCTGTTGCAGCAACCGGGTAAAACCTTTCGTAAGCTCGACATAGTTAGGAATAAATCGACGTAAAAAGTTTGCTTTCCCCTACAAACTTTGGAGTTGGCGTAAAGTCGAAGGAGGAGGTAATTTGACAATAGCTTCGACATTCGACGGATCGACGCAAATACCTGCTTTCGAGACAACAAATCCCAGTAAACGACCCGAATCAACAAAAAACACATTTGTGTGGATTTAGCCGAATTCGATAATGCCGACATCTCATAAAAATAGCACATAAATGTGTGAGATGGTCAGCCCTGCACGATGAATGAGCAGGTAAATCATCGAGATACGGTTGCACAATGTGCTTAATGTCATGAAACGCATAAGACATTGCCCTTTGAAAAGTTGCTCCAGCGTTCTTCAATCCAAAGGGTAGTTTGCAGTAAGCAAATGTCCCCCACGGACAAATAAAAGTTGTTTTTGGCTGATCAGCAGGGAGTATGTTTATTTGATTATACCCTGAAAAGTTGTCCATAAAGGAAAACATTTCACTGCCAGCACAATCATCGATTATTTGATCAATATAGGGAGTTGGATAATTGTCTTTAGGACAAGCTCGATTAATATCCCTATAATCGATACATACTCGTATCGTTCCTTGTTTTTTAGTCATAGGAACAATATTAGATACCCAATCCGTTAAGGGAATCGGATAAATAAAACCTGAACGAAGTAATTTTTTAACCTCTGCTTTGATAGCAGCAGCTTTTCTAGGATGCATTTGACGTAGACGTTGACAGACAGGCTTGGCATCCGGGTAAGTCTTGATTTCATGTATGACAATTGACGGATCAATTCCTGGCATTTCCTCATAAGACCAGGCAAACACATCATGGAATTCTTGAAATGGGGCTTTATAAGTTTGAATTTCTTCTTCAGTATAGAAAGCACCTATATGAATGTTTTAAATTATTCCAGGTTTTACTGAAATGTCAATTGGAATCGTTCGAGAAATATTTTCCAAATTTAACTCAGAATCAGGATTTTTCAATGGATTCTGCGGTTCCTTGACATATTCAGCAGTAAAGATTCAAGCGAAATCATCTTCAAAATGATCTAGTTCAGGTAAAAACGAAGATCGGTGATGTAGATCTTCCCATGGTAAATCGTCAACAGACAATAATTCACGAATCTGCTCATCAGTATGAACAAGTTCAGGAAATGTCGTTGTGGCTGAACTAGATATAGAAAGTGATTCCTCGTGGATCCCATTCACTGAATCAATGACGGTTGAAGAGGGGTCAGAAAATGACTGTACAGCCTGATATGTAAGTTCAAATGGACTCAAAGGCATCATGCCATCAATTGAATCTAACTCGGATTCGGAAGGTACGATCCAAGGATCATCAAACATAAGAGAGTCTGACGAAATCATATGAATAGTTGCAAGAGAAGGCGATACGTTAGGAGGAGGAATGGAAAAAGTTCCTAGCAAACCAGAATCTTTAATCAAACCTACTCCAACATCCTTGTATGGGATAGCCATTTTACCAACATGTTGGATTGTTTCTGTAGAGGCTGGGTCGGAAGAAAAATAAGTTAATTGATCTATTGTAATGATCCTTCCTTGATATGGAAATTTTATGAGTCGGAAGACCGAAGAGATAACAGCAGTCATAGCGTAAGACCAACTACAACCCAGGAGAAGGTTGTAATCAAGAGGGGCATCAACCACTTCCACATCTAGATTTACAATTTTACCTTCAACCCTTATGGGTAAATCCTGCAAAATACCAAAAGGGTGGAAACCTCGACCATCAAAAGCCTTAAGAATAATCAGAGATTGGTTCAGTGTAGGAGAACCAAGCGATTTCCAACACTGAATCGACATAATACACGTTGAAGCTCCCTCATCAATCACAGTCCGATAGATCGGCCTGTTTTTTACTAACACTAGTATCTGGAAAGCCATCTGATGAGGTAGACGAGGTGTACTATTTTCTAGATCGAAGATTATAAGATTAGAATCCTGAATATCAACAGCTCCTATGGCAGACAAAAGCAATTTATGTTGTGCTGGGCATGATTGCAGCACTTCCAAAGACGACATCGCTGAAGGAGAAATAGCTAAGTCTTCAACAATGTTGTAATTCTGAGCAGCTCTCGCATGTGGATTGAAAGCCGATTTATGAAGAACACCTTTAGCAGGCGGTTTGATTATTAAGTCTGGATTTGGTTTCTCAATCTGTATCAGACCAGAAATAGGAGGAGGTGTAGTTGATGTATTTGCATTAGAAGATTCTGCTTCTTTACCATCAACAGGATTCTTAGTACCATAATCTTGCGATCGCGTCGCAATCCTTACATGAGACATCATCAAAATGGGCTCTTCTGAAGCAGTCGAGGTAGAACCAACCATCTTACTATCTTGAGTCGGAAAGGGATCCTTCAAGACAACAGGTTGTGAACCTTTGACGAATTTTGCAACCTCGGCCCGATGTGGGCATTCCTTAGTAAAATGATCTTCGTCACAAATGTAACAAGGATAACGTGGTTTACGTTTTTCGTCATTGGATTCATTTTTATCAGTTTTTTCTTTCGAATTCTTTTTGTTTTTATTCTTCCCTTTCTTTTTACTACCGAATTTAGATTTAGCTGTAGATGTCTCCACAACATTAATATCAGTAGAAACTTCGGTGGAAGATTCTCCTTTCGGGGAATCAGGTAAAGTTATAATTGGAGAATAATTCTTTGAAGATTTCTTCTTGCTTTTAGTATTGACCATACCAATCATACCGTCAGCGGCATGAGACCCTGAAGGAGCAGCAGCTATTTGACCTTGTTTTGGAAGGTCTGGGATTTTTTCATGTAAAGTACCTGACTGCGTATAAACAAGGTCAAGGTACTGAGCTTGAGCAATTACTTGCTCTTCAGTAACAACACCAGCCTTAGCTACATCTTCAGTAATCTTGGGTAACAATGATTTAACAAACCATTCCGCCAAAATTTGATCCGGAATATAAACTTTCACCAAACGTCTCCTACATCGCCATTCATGAATATGATCAGAAATATACGTGGATGTGGATTGTTTCAGCGAAGTTAATAATTCTGTGCCATTGTCGTATCTGACTGGCAACTGAAAATGAGTCAAGAAGGTAGTTGCTAACTGACTGAAGTTATGAAACGAGCCTCGTGGTAACTCAATGTACCATTTGGTTGCAAGACCAATAAGAGTTCTTTGGAAAAGACGTAAGCGAATCGAATCATCAATGATTGAATTAGACGCACACCAAAGGTGATAAGTCATGACGTGATTTGATGGATCCTCTCCTGACTTACCTTCAAATTTTGGTATATCACTGGGCAACTTATGCGGCATTGGCGGCCAATACGGATAATAAAAAATTGGATCATTCGTAAGGCGCGTCAAATCAGGTAAATCCAAAGTTGCGATAAATGGTAACTGACGGTTAGGGTCACGAAAACCTTGAGTAGCCAAAGCAGTTCCAGGAGGTGGATACCCAGGATAACTGGGAATCGGATTAGCATTACGAATTGTATAACCCCCTGGAAAACCAGGATTAACCGGACCGAACTGGGGTTGTTGAGGTTGTTGATAAGTATAGCCAGGGTACGGTTGATACTGATAGTTTGGATTTTGTGTATAGGGACTGAATTGCGGCTCTCCCTGGTACGGTTGATACGTGAATTGCGGTTGACTTGTGACAACTGTACTTGTACCAGCTTGTCCCGTAGGCATCTGAATCGAAGATCCTGACTGGGGTACAGAGACTTGAGGGATTTGCACAGATGCAGGGATAGACGAACTCGGGGTTACAGATACTCCAGAAGCAGGTGTTACAGGCTGAACAGGCGTCGCAGCAGTTCCAGCAGTTTGAGGCGGAGTCTTAGGTGAACTAGGACCAGCTTGTTGAACAGTACTAGGTGCAGGAGTTTGGATGGTAGGCTGGACAGGTTGCTGAGTTGGACCAGAAATTAAAGGTTGTCTAGGTTGATAAGGCAACTACACATTTGGCTGCATAGGTTGTTGATATTGGGACGGATCCCACACCATATTCATTCCGGGGTATTGTCCCGCAGAAGGTTGAACATAAGGACCATAACCTGGTTGAACGTAGGGTTGATAAGTAAGTGGTACATTTCCGGCTCCTTGAATGGACGGTTGACCAGAAAGCTGTTGGAAACCTTGAATTGGGTACTGACCTTGAGGTTGATAACCCTAAGCCGCGTACTGAAGCTGGGGTTGATAAGGACTCTGAGGAGCATATTGAGTTTGAGGTTGACCTTGGGGCATATACTGTTGTGAAGGTTAATACCCTTGAGGTGTGTACTGTCCTTGGGGTTGTCCCCCAAAATAATATGATTCCACAGTTTGTCCTGGGAAAAATTTACCTTGAGGTTGCCCCCCAGGCGGTAACTGACTGAAGGTTGCCCCCCATGCGGTAACTGACTACCTGAAAGTTTCCCCCCAAGCGGTAATTGACTTCCTGAAGGTTGCCCCCCAGGCGGTAACTGACTACCTGAAGGTTGCCCCCCAGGCGGTAATTGACTACCTTGAGGTTGCCCCCCAGGCGATAACGGATTTCCCTGTATTGGCCCTCTAGGCGGTAACTGACTGCCTTGAGGTTGAGGATTCGGAATATTACCAGACATCATATAGATTTGCACTGCGTTCGATGTTTCAGTTTTAACACCACTATTACCAGATGACAAAATTTGTTCAATTGGTTGAGGAGTTGCTCCTGAGAAAGTACCAGACAGAGCTGTTGAGCCCCAAGATTGTTCTTTATTTCATCTTACTTCACTCCATTTTCCTTTGTCCATTGTTATCCCAGGCCCAAATGATCAATGAAATTAGTTAAAATTACTTTTAGAATGAATAACATGGCTAACTTGCTAAGTTTTGTGATTTTGTCATTGTAATGCATTTTTAACTGAAACTAGCTACAGAATGCAGACATTCTGTACCTAACCGCCAATTCTGCAGCTGTCTTCACGTTCAAGCATGTTCCAGGTGTCCTCTCAGGAAAAGCCACACATGGGTATATTTCACATCATGTCCTCATCGTTCGTTGCTCACCATGAAGAATGAACCGAATTCTGGACGTGGTTTTGGTACGTGGGAACTCATTCAAGGAGGAAGATTCCTAATAGGACTAGGACAGTCCAGATGTCCTTTGTCCCTCTACGTTGCCATCTTTAGAGTTCTAGTACGATTTTGATATGAAAAGACAATGATCCCCATATTGTTGCAAGTTCTGTTATGAAGATTTGATATAAATGCACTCGGGAAACCGAGAGGCTAGCTCTAGATTTTGATTAGATTTCGTGGATTGACTGCTATTTTTCTGAAGATTGAGAATACTCTGTTTCAAGTTATTTTCCTTTAATGAAGAAGATAGCATTGCTTTGAACGCGTTGAGTTGATTTTGAGTTAGATTCCGTCTGGTGGTAGAGGGCCCCTGCCTCCTGAACGGCTTTACTTTCCTAATTTAGATAAGTATCTTCGTTTTTTTTCACGTTTTTGAAGTTTGAGTTCATAGTTAATTTCATTAGTCACTATAGCTATACTTTTTCTAAGAAACTCTTCCAAAAAATCGTGATAATGAATGAGAAATGGTTGTAGTGTTATAGATTTTAATTGCAATTTCTTTTGTTCATTATCACAGTTGAACTTATTCTAAGCAAACTCTTCCAAAAAATCATTATGATGGATAAGGCATGACTGTGATACTGAAGGTTTCAGTTGTTTGTTTACACTAAGTAGCATCGCTGATCTTACTCTTAAAACGCTCTTCCAAAACATCATAACAATGGGTAGGAAATAGCTGTGATGTCTTAGTTTTTAATTGTAATTGCTTTCAGTTTTCATGTTTGCATTTGCATTGAATTGTACAACCAGGATTGTTCTAAGAAGCTCTTCCAAAACACCATTCATGATGGACAAAATAGGCTGTAGAATCCCATAGATTAATTGCATGATAACTTAGTTAGGGCACTCTGGAGTCAAATTGCATTCAATTCATGCTCTGTTATTTCGTTTTAAGTTTGATAATGGCTTGCTATTTTAGCATTGTTTATTGTAGACTGATAGCACTTTAGTTCGGTTCTAACTTAGCTTACTGTATTTACATTCCACATTTAGTTGTCATCCATTGCATATTAAATTACATTAGTTGTTAAACTTAAACACCACAGCCTTCATTATTTACAAAACCTCTTTTGTTCCAAATCTATAATTAACTCATAACCATCTGGACAGAAGATAGTAACAGTCCAAGGCCTGGAGTACTTCTGCAACCTTTTTTTTTCATTTCACAAACAAACCTTTCCTCAAAAGACTATTCTAAAAATCTATAACCTTTGAGTGAAGTTTAGTGGTGTTAAACTAAGTTGCAGAATAGAATTAGGAGCTAGTTTTAGAGTAGAGATCTTTTGATGTTACAAGTGTTCTTTTCCAGATATGTTTCACAAACCTTTAATCATGGATGAGATGTTGTATCATTACAAGTTGATTGTTTAATTGTTTAATTAGGATAATTTTTACACTTAGCTTCCCATTCCTCAAGCTCTTCCAAAATATCCTTAATGAATGGTTTGGACAAGTTAAATTCATGTTGTGATTCATTTTCTTGAAGTCATTATCAAGCTTTGTATTTTTGCTAAGTCATAGTTTAGGTTTGGTTCTGTCTCAGTATTTTCATTTGTCATTTGTCATCAACAAATTAGGCTTCACTCTGTTTTTAACCAGTAGCTTCTTTCCATCAGCATTTAGTTCTTTTCCCTGTGAACATAAATCCACCAAAAGACCAAAAACATCATAAAACACTAACACAACACAGTAAAAAAAAAACACCTAGGCACATACAGTGCACCTCACTTCAGCAGTTTACCAACCCTGGTTGACAATTAAATGAACTCAATTTAGGAGACTAGGTTGAGCACAAACATTTTGGCGCCGTTGCCGGGGAAGTGAAAACTAGGTAACCTTTGTTTCTTAACTCCCAAAAAAAATGATATGCGTAGAGAGAGAGACTCAAGGGGTAGATTCATAAGAAGCAGAAGTAGAAGTTTGATTCCTAGAACACCACTTGTTTCACCTAGACCAAGAGCTAGTACACATTCAACTCAGACCCACATTCCATCCTTTACTGATCCTAGACTTCTAGAAGACCTAAGATCAGATATTCCATTAGAGAGACCTTCCACTTCATCCACTGAACCTGCCCTAGAAGAAGATCCAAAGACTCCTGTTAGGGACACAAAATTTTCCACTTCCACAGGAGAATTAACCATGGCAGAAGAAGGGGGAGGAGGAGTCTTTAATGGAGAACACACATTATTTGGAGGGGGTAGAGGTAGAGGTAGAGGAGAAGGAGGTAGAGGTGCAGAAGGAGGAAGAGGTAGAAGAGAAATGGGAAGCTCTTTTGGGTTTCCTATAATAGATGAAGAAACTAATACAACCATGAAAAACATTTCACCCTTTGTCCTTCCAAACTTCTATGGACTTAAAACTGAAGATCCTGAAACCTTCCTATTTGAATTTGAAATCCTGTGTAGAACTTATGACTACTTACAAGATGCTCAAAAACTTAAACTAATTCCTTCAACATTGAAAGGAGCAGCATTGAAGTGGTTTATGAGTTTGATCAACAGTTCTATTAGGACATGGGAAGATATGAAACAAGCATTTATAGAGAAGTATTTGGATTATTGTATGCCGGTCAATCATAAGGAAGAAGTGTTTAAAATGTTACAAAAAGAAGATGAAAACTTGGAAGATTTGTTGGAGAGATTTCATTACAACATCAAAAGAGCAAAAATGGAAAACCTAGATCAAGACACCTTAAAAGCTCTTTTGTTGAAAATAATTAGGGATGAATGGTTGGATATCCTTAACATGATGGGAAAAGGGGATATATCACAGCTCACATTACCCGAAATATCTGAGTTATGTATCAACCTTTCAAGAGGGAAATCTAAAACTGTAAAAGGTCCAAGAGATCCTGCTCTTGCAAGGGCAAGTAAGTCTGCTTCTGGGATAGTAAGTAGATCAGAAATAGGACATATGCTTGATGATTTCAAATCTGATATCTTAGGGAGTCTTAGTGAACAAATAGACACCCTTAAGATACAAAACAAGCAAAAAGTTGAATCTGATGCCTTGGAAATCTTTTGTCCCAAATGTAGAAAGAAACATGCCTTGAGAGAGTGACCTTTGGATGTAAAAGTTGTAGAGACCTGTGTCATTTGTTCTGAAAAACATGAGACCAAGAATTTTCCTTCTCTTCCTGGTCTCAAAGCTGTCTTTCAAGAGGAAACTCCTACAGATTCCACATAATCTCTCAATTTTGTCTCTAGAAGGCCTTGGCAGGGACCTCAAACACAAGGATTCCATGATCAAATGTATAATCAACCTCCACCTTGGAATTCTTGGCAGCAACCTTGGCTTCAATTTCAAAATCAATCTCAAGCTTGGGCACAAGGAGCACAAAATCCCTATGGAAGATACTCTCAATACTATCAGTATCCACCATCCTATCCACCATACCCACATTTTTATCCTCAAAATCCTCAACAAAATTTTCAACAACATCATCAGAACCTACCACATCAAAATCAACCACTTCCATTACCATTCCCTCAAAAATCAAATCAATTGCCTGCTCAACCCATACCAAACCCCAATAATAAAAATCCTCAGAACACATACATGATAGAAGGCCAACAGCTTCCAACTTATTTAATTACTCCTTTAGACCTTAGTGATGTTCAACTTAGGTCTGGAAGAATACTTGAAAAGAGGAAACCTTCTGTGATCATACAAGAACAAGATAACTCTGAGGAAGACTCTCTACGGGTGAATAAAAGTCTTGAGGAAGACACATCTTTTCAAGAACCAAACATTGAAAAATTAAAGCAAAAGGATCCAATAATTTCAACTCCTGTATTAGAGCAGCCATCAATATCTACTTCCATACCTCCCTTTCCAGAAAGATTACAAATTGATAGAGGTGTAGAAAAACAAATTATGGTGCCTAATTATGATTTCCTAGATGAGCTGAGAAATGTTTGCATTCAAATTCCATTATTACAAGTCATCAAGGAAATTCCAATTTTAGCCAAAACAATAAAGGAGTTGAGCATGAAGAAAACAAGAAAAAGAATAAGAGAAACAAAGAAAATTCAACTGGCAGGAAAAATAGCAGACATTATGATGGGTAAGATTGCTATTCCAAAGTATCTTGACCTAGGAAATCCAGTTGTTAAAATTCACATCAATGGAATTGAAATCCAAAACACACTCATTGATTTAGGAGCAACAATCAATATCATGAGTAGACAAATCATGGATAAACTGAAACTTCCTAATCTTCTCTTTACACCCACACTATTACAATTAGCAGATAGATCTGTGATCAAACCCGATGGGGTAATAGAAGACATTCCAGTGTCCCTAGATTCTTGGGAGTACCCTGTGGATTTCATGATCCTAACTCCTAAGAATAATCTAGGAGGACATCCTGTTATATTAGGAAGACCTTGGTTGGCTACAGATGATGCTTTTATTAGTTGTAGATCCGGTGATATGTACATCTCTGATGGTAGTTCAACTAAGAAATTCACTTTGTATCCTCCAGCTAGGACAATTACAGATTTAGATGATACTCAACGGATAGAGGATGAAGAAGATTTACAACCTCTCTTCACAATTTCAGAAATTAGTGAAGATAATCAAATTCTGAATACTCTAGAAAACTTTGAATCCTCTTCAGAATACAAACATGAATCACTTCAAGAGGGATCCAACATTGAGTTTTTTTCATCAAGGAAGATGTCTCTTCAGTCTATGGATAAATTTGGCAGCTCTTCAAGTGAGATATTTCCAGGCAAAACTTTGAACATAAAAAAGAACCTAGAAAAATCTCAACAAGAAGAGTTAGTCAAAGTATTACAGCGACATTCTTCTGCATATGCATGGGAATACACTGACATGAAAGGGATAAGCCCCAAGACTTGCACTCATCACATCTATATAGAGGAAAATTGCAAACCAATCAGACAACCTCAAAGACGGATGAATCCAAATCTTAGGAACATTGTTAAATAAGAATTGCAAAAATTGTTAAATGTCAACTTCATCTATCCTATTTCAGATAGTCAGTGGGTTTCTCCTTTGGTAATTGTGCCAAAGAAAAATGGTAAATGGAGGGTATGTGTTGACTACCGAGAACTAAACAAAGCTACTCTTAAAGACCATTTTCCTTTACCTTTCATAGATCAAGTGTTAGATACATTAGCTAGCAAAAAGTACTTCTCATTCTTAGATGGGTTTAGTGGTTACAACCAAATCCAAGTAGCACTTGAAGATCAAGACAAAACCACATTTACCTGTCCTTGGGGTACCTATGCTTACCGAGTATTTCCATTTGGATTATGCAATGCACCCGCAACATTCCAAAGGGCAGTATTAGGAATTTTTTCAGATCTAATACATGATTGTGTAGAGGTATACATGGATGATTTCACAGTTTATGGAAACACATTTGAAGAAGCCTTAGCAAACTTGGAAAAAGTTTTAAAGAGATGTCAAGAAGCAAATATTTCACTTAGTCATGAGAAATGTTTCATGATGTTTACTGAAGGTATTGTTTTGGGGCATCACATTTCAGGGGATGGGATTAGAGTTGATGAGTCAAAAGTTGAAGTCATCTCTAACTTATCTATTCCAAGTTTTCAAAAATATGTTAGGAGTTTTCTAGGATTTACAGGATATTATCGGAGGTTTATAGAAAACTTCACCAAGATAGCATCTCCACTCTTCAAATTACTTACCAAATATTGTGAATTCAAATGGAATTCTGATTACCAGTTAGCCTTTGAAACCCTGAAAACAAAAATTTCTGAAGCACCTATTTTAAGGGGACCTAACTGGAAGTTACCTTTTCATATTTCAACAGATGCCTCAGATAGAGCTCTAGGAGCAGTATTGGGACAAAAATACCCGATTCCTTATGCCATCTACTATACCAGTAAAAATTTGACTCCTTCAGAGTTAAACTATACTGTAACTGAAAAAGAGTTTTTAGCTGTTGTTCATGCCATAAACAAATTCAGACACTATATAACAGGCTATGAAACTTTTGTTCACACTGATCATTCCGCAATTAGATACTTAATGAACAAATCAATTACTAATGGCAGAGTCATAAGATGGTTATTGCTTTTACAAGAATTCAACATTACCATTCTAGATAGGCCTGGAAAACAAAACACAGTAGCCGATTTCCTATCTAGACTCCAAAACATCAAAGATGACACTCCAGTTGAAGATCAATTTCCTGATGAATATCTTTTTGCAATTTCTACTCAAACTCCTTGGTTTGTTGACATTGCTAATTATTTAGTTTCAGGAAAATTTCCTTCAATAATGAATGCAAGAGATAAAAGAAAAATCATTTATGACAGTGCAAAATATTCATGGGTTGCTAATGAGTTGTACAAGACAGGTCTAGATTTGATCATTAAGAGATGTGTTCAGGAAGATGAGATGCCTGAGATTCTCAAAGCATGTCATGATGAACCTTGTGGCGGACACTTCGCTGATAAGAGGATAGCTTATAAGATCCTTCATTTAGGATATTATTGGCCATCCTTGTTTAAGGATGCTAAAGAGTATGTCAAAAGGTGTGACAGTTGCCAAAGGGTAGGGAAACCTTCTCCTTCAGGTGAGATGCCATTACAACCTCAGGTACATATTGAACCTTTTGAAAAATGGGCTTTGGATTTTGTAGGACCTATTAGTCCTCCATCAAGACAAAAGAGATATATATTAGTTTGCACTGATTATGTTACCAAATGGGTATAGGCCAAGCCATTACTTTTTGTTAATGAAGCATCTGTAGTTACTTTTCTTTTTGAGGATATTTTTACTCGTTTTGGTGTCCCAAGGGAAATTGTTGCAGATCAAGGAGCTCAATTTACATCAAGGCTAGTGGAGAAAATGATTGAGAGGTACAAAATCAGGCATAGAAAATCTACTCCTTATCATCCACAAGCAAATGGTCAAGTGGAATCTACTAATAAGGTCATTGAAGGAATCCTAACAAAGACTGGTCATTTACATAGAAGAGATTGGGTAGATAGGCCTCCTGAAGCCTTATGGGCTTACAGAACTACATGGAGAAACACAACGGGTCATACTCCTTATGAGCTTGTTTATGGAAAGCAAGTTTTGTTTCCCATAGAGTTCCAGATTCAAACTTTCAAAATGGCAGTTCAGCTAGGACTTGATTTAACGGAGGCACAAAAGCATAGATTGGAGCAGATTAATGAATTGGATGAGATCAGACAGGATGCAGTTCAGAAAACAAGTCTAGTCCAACAGCAAAGGACTAGATGGCATGACAAGTATATCAAAGAGAATAAATTCAAAGAAGGTGACTGGGCTCTCTTGTTTGATTCAAAATTCAAGGATTTTCAAGGTAAATTTCAAACACATTGGCTAGGGCCATATGAAATTGTTAAATTTTTTGACAATGGAGCAGTAAAAATCAGGACAATAGATGAAGAAGAGGTCACTTTTCTTGTGAATGGTCATAGATTGAAGTTGTATCACAAACCACTCTCAGGAGAAGAATTTGTCAAGAAGTTCCAGGAAAACAGTGATGTGAAGTTAATGAAGAAGAATCTTTCTTCTTCATCAACTTGATTGAATTTTCTGAAGTCATTTCTTTTGAAAAAAAAAAAAAAAGGAAAAAAAAAAGAAATAATAAAAATAAAAATAAAAGTATAAACATGAAAACCAATCACTGATTGGCATGTTTATACAGAAAATATAGGGTGAAAATCAGAGTCTTTCTGACACTCTAACTTTTCCATTTTGTTTCTGCAAGCAACTGTTACAAAATCATAAGTTCAGATCCATTGCACTTATGATCCATCTCATTTCATTTCATTCCATTTACTTATCCATCCATACTCCATTTCATTCATTCATTCATACTTCACTTCATTCCATATTTCATTCATCTCATTCCATTTACTTATCCATCCATACTCCATTTCATTCATTCATTCATACTTCACTTCATTCCATATTTCATTCATCTCATTCCATACTTCATCCACCTCATTTCCATATCAAAATTTAAAGTTTGATGTTTTTCTGCAAATGAATAACACATGTCATGGATTGCAAGCCATTTCCTATATTCTTCCACTCCATTTCATAAATTATAATCCATCCCACTCCATCATTCACTTCATACATATCCCATTATACCATATTTCATCATTTATCTTCACTCATTCCATGTAATATTCCACTTATATTCCAAACCACTCCATTCCATGATTAAAATTCTCTATAGGTACATTCTGCAGCTAAACAGACATTCTGCAGCTAATTAGACTTTCCGCGGCCAGGTAGTCATTCCGCAGCTATAGATCCTGAAGGCACTGATCAACAAACATTGAATTGCAACAAGATAATTCAATATATCCATGGACAAGAAAAATTAAGAAGGATTATGAGGACTCACAAAGTAATGGTTTCCAGAGGAGAACAAGGTATATAGAGACCACAAAAAGCAGATGAAAAGCAAAGGTAAAAAGTTCTGGTTATAATGGCATATCATAAACTTTAGTATAGTTTTAGTTATGAATCATTTGAAAAGTTGTTTTGATTATTTTTATTGATCATGCCAAATATACCCTCCACAAAACTTTGGATAAAAATCTTTCATTTCAAATTCTATACCCGATCATCATTTAAGTGGTTAAAAGGCTGAAGTGTTTGATTTTCTCACGTCACCCAGCCAAATCATTTAATGATGATTTTTGAATCCGTTGTAAAAAAAAAATATCTCCGCAGTCTTTTCACTCATTGATTTGTTTTCTTCACCTCATTTCATTAACTTGTTCCATAATCACTTCCTATCACTACATTCTGTAGCCATCCCTTCATCATTTCATTCCGCAAAACAGAGGTATCTCTATCACCATGAGCAGAGGTATATCAGTTTGAAATATTAAACCACTATCACCGTGAGCAGAGATTGAAGCACTATCACCGTGAAGCAAAGGTATATCAGTTTGGAATTTGAAGCCATTGTCACCGTGAAGCAGAGATATATCAATTTGAATATTGAAGCCACTATCACCGTGAAGCAGAGGTATATCAGTTTGAAGGTTGAAGTCATTGTTTCCGTGAGCAGAAAGAGTACTAATCTGAACATTGAAGAAGAAATTATGGGCCTCATTGTAAGAACTGAACCAGTGGGCACAAAATACCTGGAAGGATACCCTCAAAGTAGAAAAATGTTGCAACAGGCATGATGGCTACAATTCCTCGAGAAATTTAATGGCTTCCACAAAGAAGTTACTAAAACATTTGCAAGGTCATTCAAAGGAGCCGAGGTTGAAGTTGGAGATGTTAAATTCACTGTCACAGAGGTTTTTATTGCAGAAGCAACATGATTGCTTAGACATGGAGAAAGATGGTTTAAGAACAGAGAATTTCATAATGAATCATGGAAGCAAATCCTCAAATCACCAGGTATGGATGTCACTGTGTTTAAAAAGGGAATTCCAAGCTCTGCATTAAAGAATAAATGGAGAAACATATTGCTTATTCTACAAAAATTTATCACTTGTGAAGGTAGATATGGTACTTTCTATGTTTACCATATTAGGTTGATAATGCATTTCTTAGAGGAAGAGCTAAATTTGCCCTATTTCTTGCCTCAAAGTTTAAAAAAGATGGCTTCAAGTGTTCAAAGGAGAGTCCAATTCCTAGAGACAACTCTATACCATGATGGCTTGGTTAAGATTTTAATTGAACACCATTTAGCCAAAACAAAAGATACTTGGGATAATTTCTTGGTGAGAAATCACTTTGAGGAACCAAAAGAGCTTTCACCTGAACATCAGCCTACAAAGAGAAGCAGAAAATGGAGAGCCTCTAAAATTGAAATTGACAAAACAGTACAGGAAAATAGTGAAGAAATAATCTCTGAGAAGTTGACTCAGATTAAGAGACAGCTTAAGGAAGAGAGGGTAACCAGAAAATCTGCCACAGAAAAAGGAGAGGGATCATCCCCGCCAAGAAGAAGCCATAGACTCAGGGGGAAACTAAGGAAAACACAAATAAAACAAACCGGGGTGATAAACATAGAAGATGAGGAAACATCTATTGAATAAGATGTTGAAGGAGATTTTGATGAAGAAACCCCTGAAATTGACCCTGCACAGCAAGAAGTTTATGACTATGTTGAAACATTGGAAAGGAAAGCTTCAGAGAGTAGAGATAGAACCCCTAGTCCTCCACTGTTCGAAATAGATGTTTTAAGAAGAGATAGGTACGAGCTGGAAGTACTTAATAGACATATCAGAACTGAGAATGATATTCTGAAGGAACAAGTCAAACTCAAAACCAGTATGAACTCAACCTTGTCTCTACGAATGGACAAAGGGGAAAAGGCTAATGAAAAGTTGAAAAAGAGGAACAAGAAGCTAATCAAGGCACTTACCAATTTAAGGTTCAAGCTAGTCATCAGGAAGCCCAGAAGACCTTTAACTTCCAGGCAAAGAAGAAGAAGAGGGTTGGATGTTCTTGCAGAAGTCTTTGAGTTTATGGAATAAGTTGCATGAGGACATGCAAGAAGTCAGCAGTGGGGGTATGTTGAGCCCCAAGATTGTTCTTTCTTTCATCTTACTTCACTCCATTTTCCTTTGTCCATTGTTATCCCAGGCCCAAATGATCAATGAAATTAGTTAAAATTGCTTTTAGAATGAATAACATGGCTAACTTGCTAAGTTTTGTGATTTTGTCATTGTAATGAATTTTTAACTGAAACTAGCTACAGAATGCAGACATTCCGTACCTAACCGCCAATTCTACAGCTGTCTTCACGTTCAAGCATGTTCCAGGTGTCCTCTCAGGAAAAGCCACACATGGGTATATTCCACATCATGTCCTCATCGTTCGTTGCTCACCATGAAGAATGAACCGAATTCTGGACGTGGTTTTGGTACGTGGGAACTCATTCAAGGAGGCAGATTCCTAATAGGACTAGGACAGTCCAGATGTCCTTTGTCCCTCTACACTGCCATCTTTAGAGTTCTAGTACGATTTTGATATGAAAAGACAATGATCCCCGTATTGTTGCAAGTTCTGTTATGAAGATTTGATATAAATGCACTCGGGAAACCGAGAGGCTAGCTCTAGATTTTGATTAGATTTCATGGATTGACTGCTATATTTCTGAAGACCGAGAATACTCTGTTTCAAGTTATTTTCCTTTAATGAAGAAGACAGCATTGCTTTGAACGCATTGAGTTGATTTTGAGTTAGATTACGTCTGGTGGTAGAGGGCCCCTACCTCCTGAATGACTTTACTTTCGTAATCTAGATAAGTATCTTAGTTGTTTCCATGTTTTTGAAGTTTGAGTTCATAGTTAATTTCATTAGTCACTATAGCTATACTTTTTCTAAGAAACTCTTCCAAAAAATCATGATAATGAATGAGAAATGGCTGTAGTGTTATAGATTTTAATTGCAATTTCTTTTGTTCATTATCACAGTTGAACTTATTCTAAGCAAACTCTTCCAAAAAATCATTATGATGGCTAAGGCATGACTGTGATACTGAAGATTTCATTTGCTTGTTTACACTAAGTAGCATAGCTGATCTTACTCTTAAAACGCTCTTCCAAAACATCATAACAATGGGTAGGAAATAGTTGTGATGTCTTAGTTTTTAATTGTAATTGCTTTCAGTTTTCATGTTTGCATTTGCATTGAATTGTACAGCCAGGATTGTTCTAAGAAGCTCTTCCAAAACACCATTCATGATGGACAAAATAGGCTGTAGAATCCCATAGATTAATTGCATGATAACTTAGTTAGGGCACTCCAGAGTCAAATTGCATTCAATTCATGCTTTGTTATTTCGTTTTAAGTTTGATAATGGCTTGTTAGTTCAGCACTGTTTATTGTAGACTAGTGACACCTTAGTTCAGTTCTAGCTTAGCTCATTGTATTTACATTCTACATTTAGTTGTCATCTATTGCATATTAAATTACATTAGTTGTTAAACTTAAACACCACGGCCTTCATTATTTACAAAATTTCTTTTGTTCCAAACTTATATTAATTCATAATCATCTGAACAGAAGACAGTATCAGTCCAAGGCTTGGAGTACTTTTGCAACCTTTTTGTCATCTCACAAACAAAGCCTTTCCTCAAAAGACTATTCTAAAAAGAAATCTATAACTTTTGAGTAAGGTGTAGTGGTGTTGAACTAAGTTGCAGAATAAGATTAGGAGCTAGTTTTAGAGTAGAGATCTTATGATGTTACCAATGTTCTTTTCTAGATATGTTTCACAAACCTTTAATCATGGGTAAGATGTTGTATCATTATAAGCTGATTGTTTAATTGTTTAGTTAGGATAATTTTTACACTTAGCTGCCCATTCCTCAAGCTCTTCCAAAATATCCTTAATGAATGGTTTGGACAAGTTAAATTCATGTTGTGATTCATTTTCTTGAAGTCATTATCAAGATTTGTATTTTTGCTAAGTCATAGTTTAGGTTTGGTTCTGTCTCAGTATTTGCATTTGTCATTTGTCATCAACAAATTAGGCTTCACTCTGTTTTTAACCAATAGCTTCTTTCCATCAGCATTTAGTTCTTTTCCCTGTGAACATAAATCCACCAAAAGACCAAAAACATCATAAAACACTAACACAACGCAGTAAGAAACAAACACCTAGGCACATACAGTGCACTTCACTTCAGCAGTTTACCAACCCTGGTTGACAATTAAATGAACTCAATTTAGGAGACTAGGTTGAGCACAAACAAGAGCCTGATATCCCAAAGGAACAGAAGGACCACCGTGTAAAAATGATTCCGGTGTCTGGGAAAACAT